>CDMY01000783.1:0-20297 GCA_001179505.1 Vitrella brassicaformis | reverse complement strand
GACTGACTGGCCAGTCCATCGGTCTTATTAAAGTAAAAGCACTCTTACTCTGGGACTTACCGCCCAGCAGATCCTCTATTCAGCTAACTACAGGAAAGGTCCTCACCGGCCTTTTTCGCACAAGAATGATGAAAACGGTTTTCGTCCCAGTCCAGATCAAATTGCTGCGGGGGTTAGGGTGCGCGGTTCTACGGAGAGTTCCCTGGGAGCATGCATGGGCGTCTGGCGCGGGAGGAGGTCTGAATGGCTCGGGAGAGAAGGATATCACGAGTCTGGTGACGTGCCTGATGTCTGAGATGTGTGTCAGAGACACAAGCTGCAGAGGCCACTGGCTGGGGTCAGAGACACGACCTCATTTTCTGACCAATTTTGGGGCTCGTGTAACGCGTATGAAATCCTCCTCTGGATGGTAGGCGATAGCGTGCCCTGGTTTGGACTGAACAGCTCGGGTGCAAGAGAAACCTTGACCGTTGGCGAAGAAACGGCTGGAGATAGGATTTCGAAAATGATTTTTTGGGGTCTTTGAAAGGGCAGGAGGGATCCCTCTGTGACGAGGAAAATGCCTCAGTGCCGTTTCTCTTAGTTAAGATGCTCATTGGAGGAAACCCGACCGGGGCCGAGATGCGGCTCGAGACTTTGACTGGGTGAACTTTCTTGTGCGTATGGACTCCGAAGACTTTGTCGTGGCTTAAGTTTTGTTTTGTCGCGAAATGACTGCCACACAGGGAAGCCCACAAAGACTCTACTGCCTCTCGGGCTGCAGCTCGCTGAACCACCAAGTCATTGACGCGCAGATGATGGAGGGATCGGAGGGCGCGCAACACTCTTTGCATGGCTCTTGCCAAAAGATTCGTGAGTCGCTGTGAAGGCTCCGTCATGACAATGACCATTTTTCGTCTTTAAGCGCAAGCACAGTTCAGAAAAACCACCCAAACGAAAGAAAAACAAATGGGTCTTCTATCGTTTGAATGGTGTGCGATAGACAAGCATGACGGCAAATGATGTGATGAGCATGCAAGCGATCCCCTCAGCCAACCAGCCAAACACATGAAGGACACGGCGCTTACGAAGTAGTACACAGATACCGACTGGATGTGGAGCACAGAAGTACAAACAGACACAAATACGCGGTCTAGGGACAGCAGCCGTCAGGACAACGTGAGCGAAAATTGGCAGTGGCGCATGCGCGGCCAGAGGTGTGCACCTCCCCTCCCCATCTCTCCGGAAAATTCGCGCATCACACGCACCAAATAGCTCACGATCTCACTGGACAAAAGGGCTTCTCTGTGTGCAATCCATACCCCAGCCCACCACTCTGCCTCTCACAAAAGACAGGGAGAGCAAAAGGGATACACAATTCCCTCACGCAACCACGTGTACGGATCTTCCTTTTGCAGCAGCCGTTCGTTGGTGCTCATAGAAAGCAGTGCAAACATCTATTGACAAGTGACGAAAACGTCGCAGGTCTTGCAGAGCTCATGATTCCCCCGTCTGAACCGGAAGAAGACCGGGACCGTGAGTTGCTGCAGAATGAAAACAACCAGCAGCTGAATGCGGGTGCACTGCTCCAAACATCAGCCGTTTTCATCTCACCTTGCCCAGTGGCTTGGGAAATCTGCCGCACTTGAGCTTGATTTGCTGCCTGTTCTTCTTGAACTGGAGCTTGATGTCCCTGGCGAACTGGTTCCGGCCGCCGGCCAGCGTCCTGAATGCCACCGGCACCCTGGCACCAACCGCACGCCAACCAACACCAGCATTACGGACGGCGGCGAAGGTCCTGTCAAGAACGTATGGAAGAGGGGAGTCATTTGCCTGCGCCGACGTCATCCTGCATGGTGCCCTTACGTGACGGCTTTGAGCGTCTTTGTCCCTCTTGTGGTGAAGATTCTCCTCCTCCTGCACACTATCTTGGGCTGTGGGCCTGGCGGCGGCGGAGGGGGTGGGGGAGGGGCTGCATGAAACACACAAGGCGCCGACAGACGCACCATGAAATGAGCTCACTCTTGTAGGCTAATGACTCGGTGGCTCACGTGGTGGGGGAGGTGGGCGAGGGGGAGGGGGAGGCGGAGGGCCTGATAAGGACAAGAAATATCACATCACATGGATAGACGCTTCAGTTGCTTGTCTTCTCACTCTTCTGGTTGCATCTGATTCGGACATCGCATGTGCCACGGACGGTATCTGTATACCCACCATTAGCCTTCTTGCCAAACTCGAATTCGACTGCGTTCGAAATCAGTCAATAAAAGCATGTGTCTGCTCCTGTCCATTCTCTTGCTGTCAACCGACCTGGGACGGTTCGAGTCTGCCCGAGAGGGCGCGGAGAGGCCCCGCACTTCAGCTGGATGGCGGTGAATCGGTTCTCCATGGCGGGGTCGTTTCGCAAACCCAGCAGGCGAATGTCGTTGGGACCCATGAATGTCCAAGGGAATGGTACATTGACGCCGATGACAACTCGGTCAGACGTTGCTGAAGTAAATCAACAGGAAGGCACATCCTATATGGAAACCGTGAAACAGAAAAACTAATTACATGTAGCGAACGAGTCAATCCCCTTTTTGACGGTGGAGCCCTGCGTCGTGGAAAGGAAGAAATTCTGCAACGCAGAAAGAGAGTGAGAAAGAAAGAGAGAAACAACCCACATCAGTGCAGAGGATAAGTGCGGTGGGTATATTACCCGACAAGTAGGGGGTGGGGGAGGGGGAGGGGGTGGGGGCGGTGGGGGGACAGGTGGCGGCGGTGGTGGGGGTGGTGGCGGAGGCGGCCCTCTCGCATTGCATCTGATTCTGACGCCGCAGGTCGCGCTGACAGTCTCCTCATAGCCCCCGTTTGCTCTCTTTCCGAAATCAAAGGTCACTGTCAGCCAGAGCACATGATGAAGTACTCTCAGGTGGATTCTCGTGCCCTGCTGCTTACCTGGGACAGTCAGAGTCTGGCCCAGCTGGCGCGGAGACGGGCCGCAGGTCAGCTGGACGTCGGTAAACTTCTGATCCATTTCAGCGTCATTTCGCAAACCAACCAGCCGGATGCCATTGGGGCCGAGTTGCTTGAATGGTTGTGGCACATTGACTCCAATGGCCAATCCCTCAGACGTCACTGAGTCACAACAGCCATCCATACTCCAATCGGGTCTGTAAAAGGAACATCGCTGTCTCTCCCTTACCAAAGGAGGCGAGGCCCTTGCTGGCCGATGATCCCTGGGTCGTAGAGAGGAAGAAGTTCTGCAAAAAAAAGAGAAAACGGAACGAGAGAGAGAGAAACAACTCACATTCGTGCGGAATGATAAGTGCGGTGCACGGCATAGGTACCCGACAGGTAGGGGGCTGGACAGGAGCCGGTGGTGGTGGAGGGGGAGTCACGATCGGCTCTGAAGGCGGTAAGGTCGACACCACTGGAAGGGACAAAGCGCTGCAATACGAAGATGCAGACCGTCGGGCATTCCCTACTTGGAGTAGTTGACGAGCCACACTGAACTTGTAGGCTGCACGTGACAGTCTCAGCGTCATAGCCCGGCTCATTGCAGAGGGGAGAGCAGAACTCAAAGTCCACTGACACATCGGTGGGTTCGCCAAGTGGGAAAGGGTTGGCGCCGCAGTCAAGCCGAAGCGCCGTGAAGCGTGTTGGGGATGCCGGGTCCTCATTCAGGGCAACGAGCCGAATGTCGTTGACACCCAGCTCGGCGAAGCCTGATTGAACCTCGACACCGATGGGCACTTGCTGCCTGTCCGACGCTGACATATTCACAAATGCACAGACAGGCACAGAGAGGGCACTGGTTCACCCCATGTGTCGTGACGAGCAGTGGCACGCCAGACTTACATGTGACGATGTCAGAGATGGCCCTGCTTTCGGACGACTGTTCTGATGCGCTTAGAAGAACGTCACTCTGCAAACATCGCACACAGTCAGCCACTTCCCGACCGACACGCCTCTTGTCTGTGAGGATCGTCTTACCTGGCACGTGAGGTCCTTCGTCTGCCACTTCCCCTTGCCGCTGCCATTGCCTTTGCCCTTCCCTCCTTGTTCCTTGCCTTTTCCCTTGCTGTTAGTCGGCCCGCTCTTTGGGTGAGGTGGATGTTGGCCCTTGTGGGGATGGCTCGGCGCGGGCTTCACTTGAAGGGAGCGGACGTCTGCACCACCCACAACCAGCCCCGCGAGGACCAGAAGCACCACACATGCGGGCCGCAACATGGCGCCGTAGAGAAGCACTCAAAGAGTCCCGGCTCTCTTGTGCCCGTCTGGCGCTTCTTGTCGTCTTCCCGCCGTTTTGGGCGCCTCCGTTGCAACCGCCGCGTTGCAACCGCCGCCGCCATCCAGATCCCAGTGCCGAAGGCTGTTTAGCAAAGAAAGAATGAGCAGGGCAGGGCACACACAAGAGAGAGATCTCGCTCTGTGAGATCTATCCCATCAAGAAGCACGTGTCATCAGGTGATTAGGGTGCGCGGTTTTACGGTGAGTTCACGATGGCATGAGCGCATGCATGGGCATCTTTTCGTGGCAGCAGGCTATTGTGTGATTTTGGAGATCTGATTGGCTCAGGAGAGAAAGATATCACGAGTCTGGTGACGTGCCTTATGTCTGCGACTGTGTGTCAGAGACACAAGCAGGGGCCACTGGCTGGGGTCAGAGACACCACCTCATTTTCTGACCAATTTTGGGGCTCGTGTAAGGGGCATGAAATCCACCTTTGGATGATAGACGACAGCATGGCATGGTTTATTTGAACTGAACAGCTCGGATGCAAGAGAAACCTTGACCGTTGGCGAGAAACGGCCGGAGAGAGGATTTCCGAAAATGATTTTTGGGGGTCTTTGAAAGGGGCAGAGGGATCCCTCTGTGACAAGTAAAATGCTTCAGTGCCGTTCCTCTCAGTTAAGATGCTCATTGGAGGAAACCCGGGGCGGCTGAGATGCGGCTTGAGACATGACTGGGTGGGCTTTCTTGGCATATGGAAGATTTTCTGGTGGCTTGTGTCTGGTTTGTGTCGCGAAGTCACCTCTTGAATCACACGGGGGAGCCAAAAAGTTGCTGAACCACCACCAACTTGAAGTCATTGACGCCGCAGATGATGGCGGAACTTAGGCGCGCAACACTGTTTCATGATTCGCTGTGAAGGCTCTGCCACGATAAAAAGGAGCGTCTGTCGTCTTTTGGCGCAAGCACAGTTCAGAAAAATCACTCAAAGTGAAGAAAACAAGTGGGCCTTCTATCGTGTGAATGATGTGCGATAGACAAGCATGGCGGCAAATGATGTGATGAGCGCGACCCCCTCAGCCCACCAGCCAAGCACACGGAGGATACCGTGGTTAGGGAGTACAGAGATAAGCATACAAGTACAAAACGGACACCAATACGCGGTCCAGGGACAGCAGCCGTCAGGACAATGTGAGCGAAAATTGGCAGTGGCGCATGCGCGGCCAGAAGTGTGCACCTCCCCTCCCCATCTCTCCGGAAAATTCGCGCATCACACGCACCAAATAGCTCACGATCTCACTGGACAAAAGGGCTCCTCTGTGTGCAATCCATACCCCAGCCCACCACTCTGCCTCTCACAAAAGGGACACAGGAAGCCAACGGTCACTCAACCCCACCGCACCTCATCCGTCAAAAGCTTGTGCGTGTCGCCGTGGGCAAAAAAGAACAACAAGTCAGTAGTGTGCTAGAATGTACACTTCAGAGATACGGGGCATGTTCGGAAGACTTCGTTGCCGCTTATGTCGTCGCGGAATTTGAAGAAGACGGGCAGGCGGACAGTCTGCTCACAGCACATACGAAGAAAGACTCATTGACATCAGTAGACGGATACGTGTCCATACCTTGTTGCTTGGAGTCGCGAATCTGCCGCACTTGAGCTTGAGTGCCTGGATGTCGAGCTTTGGCTTCAATTTGATATTTCGACCAAAGTGGTAGATGCTGCCCCTCGTCTTGTCAAACGGGAATGGCACGACAACCTCACTCGCTCGCCAGAATCCATAGCCCTTGACGAACGCAAATCGCCTAATGGACGACAACACACATGGCAGACAGACGTCTTCCTGCAATCCTCGTGTGCCTGCGCATTTGTCCTTACGTGATCTGTTTGAGCTTCTTGGAGTCCAAGTGGGTTGTGATTCTTGCCTGCGCTTTGTTGCAGATGACGGCAGGGGGGCTGTAATCGGCTGGAGCGAGCGAAAGAGGGTCAATCAGATGTCAAGAAAGTCATCACAGTCATCCCTCTCGGGACCTTTCTTTCCCTCCTTACGTTCCGAAGTGCAGGTTACCCGCACGTTGCACTCGGCCGACACAGTGTCCACGTATTCGCCACCGTTGGGCTTCCGGCCAAAGCTAAACTTTACCTGCCACGCGATAAAACAGGATACGCACACGGCGTAATGCACAAATGTCTTAGCTCCACTTACCGGCACATCGACTTCTCTGTCTAGTGGGTTGGGGAACTTGCCACATTGCAGCTTAAGTGCTGTGAACCTGAACGGCTTGTCAGGGTCATTCTTCTTCCCAGACAATCTGAATCGCCAGGTGACAACATCACATGTTACACCTGGCGATTTGTGGGTCAGTGGGCCCCGGCTTACCGTATGTCGTTGGTGCGTAGCTCATCAAACGGAGCCTGCACGTTTATACCAATCACCAAACGATCCGACGACGCTGACAAGTGTGCACAAAATGCAGAAATTCACGTTCATATCTACGAATGCTGCCGGCTTAGCCTACTGGCGAACTCAGCGATGTCTTTGAAGTTGAATGATGACTGTGGCGCAGAGATATGCCCATCCTGCACGAAATATAACATGCACACTATCAGCACCCAAGCCGGTGCACCATTGGCACTCCACCGCTCACCCGACATGTGACTGACGGCTGAGGAGAAGGCGGCGGGGGAGGAGGTGGTGGTGGGGGTGGGGGAGGGGCTGTAAGGAACACACATGGCACCGACAGACGCACCACAAAATGAGCTCAGTCTTGCTTGCTGGCTGATCACTCGGTTGCTCACGTGGTGGGGGAGGTGGATGCGGGCGAGGAGGAGCAGGAGGAGGTGGCGCTGGGAGAGGAGAGCATTCCTTCGTTTCGTATTGGTGTCTCATGTGTTAGCCCATCCTACGTGGAGGAGGCGGCCGCGGAGCTGCACGAAGGGAATCAGGCGCACGGAAGGAAGGAGAAGCGAAACAGATTCATATCAGCTTTTGGGTGCCTTCTGTGCTCTCGACAGCTTACGAGGAGGGGGTGGTGGGGGAGGCTGCGCTGGAGGCGGCTCGTCTGAAAATGTGACAACACCCAAGCCACACTATCACTGTCAGAAGCCAAGTGGCCTCTATCGTGCTTCCTCCATACCTACCTCTCGACATGCAGTCGATTCGCACATCGCACGTGGCGCTGACTGGATCGACGTAACCACCATCGCCGGTGGGCCTCGCAAATTCGAACGTGATCTGTGCAACATAGCCCCAGCCACGTTTCAATTTTACTTCTTCTGTGTCTTGAGGCATGTACGGGTACCGCGATTGTCTCACTACGGTCCAGGGGACTGGCATCGTCGCCGCACTCCAATTCCACAGCCGTGAATCGTCTTGACGGCGAGTCCTCCTGCAGCGCCGTTATCTTGATATCGTTGCTACCAAAAGATTCGAATTTTGCCGGGATATCGACTCTAGTCACCACCCTGTCAGGCGTCGCTGTTCGAAGCGCAAATATAGGCATGGGCACATGGGGGGAAAATGGAGGCTGTATAGCTCTTACATCCGACAAATTGTGCGATGTCGCGAGAAAATTTGTTTCCTTGCCTCGTCGACAACGACACATCCTGTTCAAAACGAGTCCAAATTAGCGGTTGAACAAGCACATGGAGCGCGATATCATGGGATGGAACGCCTCTTGCTCTAACCCTGCACGTGGGTGTCGGTGCCTCTGTTGGCGCAGGCGCTTCAGTTGGCGGCTCTGGTGAAGGCAGAGGGACAGATAACCAGGACGGGTGCCGCCAAAGCAAGCCTTGCATCACCTCACCTATTGATCCACATTGCACTTGCACGTTGCAGATCGCATCCTCAGTCGCATCATAGGAGCCATCGCCGAGAGGAACGCCAAACCGGAAAGTGACTGAAGCGTCGATCACTTCACCGAGTGGAGTAGGGTTCGATCCACAGTCAAGCCGAAGCTCCGTGAAGAGAAAACCTTCATTCACACCGACGATCCGAATGTCGTTGACACCAAGCTCGGCGAAGCCTGATTGAACCTCGACACCGATGGGCACTTGCTGACTGTCCGACGCTGACATACACACATGCACAGACAGGCACAGAGAGGGCACTGGTTCACCTCATGTGTCGTGACGAGCAGCGGCACGCCAGACTTACGGGTGACAATGTCAGAGATGGCCCTGCTTTCGGACGACTGTTCTGACGCGCTTAGAAGAACGTCACTCTGCAAACACCGCGCACAATCAGCCACTTCCCGACCGACACGCCGCTTGTCTGTGAGGGTCGTCTTACCTGGCATGTGAGGTCCTTCGTCTGCCACTTCCCCTTGCCGCTGCCATTGCCTTTGCCCTTCCCTCCTTGTTCCTTGCCTTTTCCCTTGCTGTTAGTCGGCCCGCTCTTTGGGTGAGGTGGATGTTGGCCCTTGTGGGGATGGCTCGGCGCGGGCTTCACTTGAAGGGAGCGGACGTCTGCACCACCCACAACCAGCCCCGCGAGGACCAGAAGCACCACACATGCGGGCCGCAACATGGCGCCGTAGAGAAGCACTCAAAGAGTCCCGGCTCTCCGTTGCCCGTCGTGGCGCTTCTCTTGTCGTCCTCCCGCCGTTTTGGGCGCCTCCGTTGCAACCGCCGCGTTGCAACCGCCATCGCCATCCAGATCTCCGGGCCGAAGGCTGTTTAGAGAAGAAAGAAGGAGCACGGCAGGACAAACACGCGTTGACAAGGGTTCCACCTCACTAGAAAGCTTTCACAGGGTACCCCAGAGGGCACCACCAGTGTTGTGCGCACATTTGTGCCAACACAGTGTTGCCCGTGGCTGAGATGTCAAGCGATTAAGAGAGAGGTCATTCACACATCCTTGTTCACCTCTGGCGCCTATTTTGTTTGCTGTTCTGTTGCTCAGGTATTGCTCAGGGTCGCCCTTGACTCGTTGTTCCGCCACTTCGCTTAATCGTCTGATGGCCGTGATGCTGTGGATCTTGCTCCTTACTCTGTCTGTGGCCTCTGCTTCATTACCTGGCCATAATGCGTTCCTGCACCGTATGGCCCTCTCCAGACGTACACCACTGAAAACCAAGAAGGGCCAATCTGTCAGCTCCCCCTCCATCCTTCGCATGAGTGAAGCAGGTGGGGACTGTAAAACAGGGCGGGATGAGGATCTGGCTCTCGCACATTTCTCCTGTTTCTGCTGGCCCTCAGACACCGGACCTGGAGGAGTCCGCCGCTCTCGCAACTTCTTGATCACGGACAGCCACCTCATCTCAATTGACAAAGCTCACAGACCCCAACGCTCAGCGTGAGTCCCGACACGTCCCCGCGCTCACGCCAGAGCCCCCGCGGGCTCGCGGACTCGAGCGTCCAGATCCTGAGCAGTACGTCGGCCTCACCAGACTGCTACACGTCGTGGACGACTACATTTTGCCACGGTTCGCCAGCTATGACACGACGGACTTTCGGGTGGGCCCTGTGGTGCTGACGCGGTTCGCGAGAGGCGGCAAGTCGCGTGCCCTCAAGGAGCTCGGGAGCGAGCTGCAACGACGCGGCAAGCCGGTGCTTTTCATAACCTTCAGCGGCCAAACTCGCTTCAACGAGCATGAGGCCCAGCTCCACAAGCGCAGCGAGTTGACTCTGCTGGACTCGATAGTGCTGCGGATTACGTGGGCGTGTGCAAGAGAGGAGACAGTCGCGAGTCTGGCGAAGCAGATCGGCAAGGATCCGGATGACATCTCGTTCGAAGACTGGATAGATCACGTCTCTCTTGATCCGCTTCTCCTGGAGAGATGGCTCACCGGGCCCCTGATTCTCCTTGTTGACAAGTTAAACCAGCTTCTCACGAAGGAGGCCTTGCCGGCACTGACTGTTGAAGGATCGGAGGCGAGGGCGGTAGCTGAGTTCATCCTTAGCTGCCTCGGAGCGGAAGATCGTTACTTCGTCTTCAGTAGTCACGTCGCCACAGTGGGCAAGAGCATCAGGGATTATTGGGTCGACCGGAGAAGCGCACGTGACGTGTACAGGCTCGAGATCCCCCGTATCGAGGAGCCGACCGAGGCGCTGGCCATCAGCCCCTCTGCAAGCGAAGGAGAGATATGTTGGACTGGCCGGGCACCTGCCCTGCTGTTCGAGCTTTACCGGCGGAGCGAGACCTCATCGAATGAGGGCGATGTGCTGGAGCACTTCACTAGCAGCAAATCCGTTGACACGTCCACAGCCCCGGCTGTCATCCGCACGGCACTCAAGGGAGATCCAAGCGCTGCCTACTTTTGAGTCGCTCGGCGCGATGACGGCGAGTCTGGACGTCTACGGCGAGGGTTGCGTGTGGCCTCCCTGCTACTTGGGAAAGGCTTGTACATTTGTGGGCGAAGCAATGTCCCTTTCGGAGAACGAGCAGCTGGTGACCAAGTTCGGCGGCCCTTTCATCAACTGCATCGGCATGGTGGACAAATATCTGCGACAGGTGCTGCTGCCGCGAGGCTCTGGGAAGCGGTGGGAGGGGGTGACCAAGGCTGCCGTACTTCTACGACTGCTGGACAGCCACACCATGGCAATGGATGGATCCCAGTCGCCCACATCGTTGCTGACCGGCACGCCAGCAGACCTTCTGCCGCCTCCGGTGATCAGTACCCGTGGCTGCCCATTCGGAGGGATCGTGCGAGTGCCTGTTCAAGACGCGAAGGACCTGCCGCAGCTCATTGAGTGCTTCAATCGTTACGGAGTGCGGAAGGAGATGAACGAAGGCTACGTGTCCTACTTGCTTGACCCTGGAAACCCCCAATTCCAGGGCTGGGACTCCTTCGTCTTTGTGACCAAGGACGGCGAGCTGCGCCAGATCTGGGGCTACCAGAACAAGGAAGCCGACCAGGGGCCAGAAGACAGGAAGCCGACAATCGAGCGGGCTCTCGAGGCCCTCGGGAACGAGGGTCTTCTCGATGGTCTGGAGATCCACACCGTGTGGCTGCAAGGCGACGCACCGACATCCTTTGCAACACCTACAGCTGCCGCAAAGCAGGCGGCTCGACAAGACAAGACAAAACGGATTACATCAAGGGCACGCCGCTGTACTATCCTTCTCAGTCGTCTCTGAGGGTGTTCGTGGGATTTTCCCTGGCGGAGACATGCCCATTCAGCTTCTTGACGGAACGGAAGTATGAGTGAGGGAAGGGCGGCGACGGTCAACGTTGACGGTCGCCTGAGATAGATGGCTTCCCGTTGCTTGCCAGTCATGTGCCAGCCGGTCGATGCCCTCTTTTTCGTTGATTGTAGATTCTGTGAGCCGTGGAAATATGGACGCTTAGACAGATTTTCTCTGTGACCCATGGACAAACTCTCTGGAACAGATGCAAGACGCAGTCGTGCATCGCTTTCCCTGCTGAGTCTGTCGAATGCAGCTGTGTGGCGTCGAAGCTGTCACTTCTGGAAATTGTCATGTATACGATGCCGAATCTCCACTGTCACACGTGACACCGTATCACCAAATCCAGATAAGCACCCTTTCTGTCGAGATCCTTAAACGCGGGTGACTGAGGATGAGTGTATGAGCGGCAGCCGGCTACAAACACCCACCCTTCCCGTCGGCTGCCCGCAAACAAGGTTTGAACGAGAGAGATAATTGACAGATCGCATCCATGCACTCACTTGTCCACACATCGTCCGCATGAATTTTTCTACATATGCCTCTGCACAAAGGCCACGCTCACTCATCCGATGACAACACTCCAGCGCCGTCCATCGCCCCAATACTACGCCATGACAGCCTCCCGCCCCTCAAACACAGGCCAGCAGCCCGCACCAATGCAGCAGACAAATGCGCACCCGCCCTCTCCCCCCATCGCGGGCAGAGCTGGGTGTCTGGGGGCTGCGATGGTGGCGATGGCGGTGCTGCATCACCCCCCGTGCCTTGACCTTGGTTTAAGCATCGTCCCATGGGCACACAGTTGCGGCAGATCCGTGAGAGAGGTCAGCATGAATGTGTTGTCTGCCCAGTTGATCATCGGCGACCACCCGAGGTCCCGCAGGGCCCCCATCCCGAGCACGTTGGCATCAGCGAAGTGGCCGTGTGATTGGTAGCAGTGCACCGCCACACCTTCGATGTCCACATACATCGATGGTGTCCCGCGAACGCCATCGGGTACGATGGAGTGATCGGCGTCTTGTCGGAGAACGCCCATGTTCTTGGCGCTGAGGTAGGTCTCCGATGTCACCGTCGCGACGACAAACAACACGTTGTACGACTTGGGCGAGTTGGAGATGTAGTCACGGCATGCCATAGGGACCACGAGGTAGTTGTTGGCGCCCCAAACCTTACCCTCCCGACCACTGACCTTCTCCTGGCAGCCTGCCGACACTGAGAGGTACTCAATGCCGAAGTCTTCGGAGCAAATCACCTCAATCCCCTCCTCCGACAGGTCGTTCAACCAGATTTCACGCTCTCTCGGCCCAGGGCCACTGATGTCGTACACCATTGAACAAAGGGGACACACACACGCCTGCGACACACCATAACATCCACATCCAAACATACCACGACCTATGACATCTTCCCCTCTTTTCTCACGCACACCTGTTGATTGGTTGATTGTTGAATCCTCGTCACGCAGGAGCTCAGAGCGTGTGTACCTTCCCCTTCCTTTTGCGGCGCCAGGATAATTTGAGGAGATAGGGTGCGCGGTTTTACGGTGAGTTCACGATGGCATGATCGCATGCACGCGCGTCGTGTTGTCAATGTGATTTTGGAGGTCTGCATTGCTCGGGACAGAAAGATATCACGAGTGTGGTGACGTGCCTTATGTCTGCGACTGTGTGTCAGAGACACACGCAGGGGCCACTGGCTGGGGTCAGAGACACGACATCGTTTCTGACCAATTTTGGGGCTCGTGTAACGCGTATGAAATCCTCGTCTGGATGGTAGACGGCAGCATGGCATAGTTTTTTGAACTGAACAGCTCGGGTGCAAGAGAAACCTTGACCGTTGGCGAGAAATGGCTGGGGATAGGATTTCGAACATGATTTTTTGGGGTCTTTGAAAGGGGAGAAGGGATCCCTCTGTGACGAGGAAAATGCCTCAGTGCCGTTTCTCTCAGTTAAGATGCTCATTGGAGGAAACCCGATGCGACCGAGATGCGGCTCGAGACATGACTGGTTGACTTTCTTGTGCGTATGGACTCCGAAGACTTTCTGGTGGCTTGTGTCTGGTTTGTGTCGCGAAGTCACCTTTTGAATCACACGGGGAAGCCACAAAGACTCTGCTGCCTCTCGGGTTGCAGCTCGCTGAACCACCAAGTCATTGACGCGCAGATGATGGCGGGATCGGACGGCGCGCAACAGTGTTTGTATGGCTCTTGCCAAAAGATTCGCGAGTCGCTGTGAAGACTCTGCCACGATATAGACAATGAGCGTCTCTCGTTTGATGTGGGAAAAGATCGGGATATGTGCTTGCCAGCCAAAAGGGGGCTGGATGTGTGCTACGCGCTCATGCAGTCTTTGTCCTAGATATTACTGGACTTGAAGCACCGCACTAAGCCCTCCACAGTCTGACCTTTACCTCCCTTGTAACAACACCCTCGGGCTGACGAAAGACACAGAATACACACAAAACATATTGGTTGACGTCCTAGCGCACCTTCACATTCGTTCTGAGATATTGTTAGCCGGTCGGCGGCACAGTTCTCCCTCTTGCGCCAGATGACGTCACAAGCGGGTGAGGACGACTTTATTCGCTTGACACCGCCGCCCTTCTTCACCTTTGTCTTTTCGTCACTGCACATACACATACACATACACAGGGTGTCTGCTATGTACATATTCCGTCGTTCCCGTCGCTCTACCTGCATGGCTTTGACTTGGCCACTTTCGAGCGGTTCAGTTCCCTGCCGTCTCGACCAACAGCGACGGCCTTGACGCACCCGCATTCATTCGGCAATTTACTCATTCGTGTGTTCCCCGAACACTTGTGTGTGAATGTCTGATGAGTGGACCGACCTGGTACTTCTGGCAGCTGTTTCTTGCTTCAGGAATGTCGACCCAGTGCTCGAATTGTGTCCTCTTGAGGTCAGCTATCTTCTCCTCTCCTCGGTACACACGCCACCTGCATGCATGGAGTGCATCGATCGATTGCGTCACAAGGGCACACATCCGCGCCGCGTGCACAGTCATATGTAGGCAATGCTACCTACCTGTCCACCTCAGTCGCGCCGTTCCACGAGAAGTGCAACCGCATTTGTCCAGCGGAATTGCTGTAGAAACGTCAGCAACGCACAAACAGGCATCGAATGGGTCGTGGAGAGCCGGTGAGGGCTCGTGTGCGTTCTCACTTGTTGTCGATTATGGCCTTTGGCTGCCACCTGGGGAAGCCCTGCCACGGCCCTTTGACGACACGATACGAGTGCGTCTCCCTTCGCCACTGCATCTGGACCAACGGCCTGCCTTTGTCGTCGGTCTGCACAGACATTCATCCATTGATCCACCAATGCAAACGCACACGCGTATGCGTTGTTTTGAGCTCGGATACGCACCTCCAGGTACCAAGGATTCCTCCTCTCGCCCTTGACGCCCGGCGGCAGCTTGAGGCCCAGGCAGATCACACGGTTGCCTAATCAGGTGCCCACACGCAAACATACAGCAAACAGGAAACATAGGTACGTCTGTGAGTGACGGAGCACACCGTTGGGCATTCGGCGATAGTTGCCTTTGGCGAAGGCAGCGATGCCCGTGTCATAGAGGGACACCATGGTCGCCTTGCTGCCGTCCAACTTGTAGTCGACGGCTCGTGCAGTGCGGCTGCCCGTCTTGACGCTGTTGTCAAAAACGGTGAGCAGGCCATCGTGCAGGCGCGCGTCGTGTTGCCCACTGAAGAGGCCGTTGGGATCTGCAGGAATATAGGCGGGAAATCCTGCCACTGAAGGGAGCCAGCTCGCTCATGCGTACCTTTCGCCACCTTGAGATTGCCAGAGACGCCTCCCAGCCTCCACATGATTCGTCCACTGTTTCTGCGGGAGAGACGTGCGCAGGGCGTATACGTGTGTGCACAAATCGACGGGTATATATCGTCACCGATTGATCTTGGTCACTTGCCAGAGTGCTCTCATGGACACGATGATGTTGCCATCCGGCGCTTCCTCGAGTGAGTTGCCTAGGTGCACACCAGCTTTGTTTGTGTGCTCCCCAGCACTCACGCAGTGTGGAATACATACCATGTGTCAGGTCCCAAACTCGGTTTTCGACCACCATGTTGGTCTCCCACCACACGCGAGGAAGGAAGTCCCACGAGCGCCAGTCAAACACGACGTGGCCTAATGAGAATCGCGTACACGGACGTCTCCGGGTATACGTGTAGGCGCACACCCGTCAGTACCTTTAGGCGTCACTTCCTGGGTGATAACACACATAAGTCAAGGCTACAGGGGTGATTGTTTGGTGAGTTCACGTACCTGGATGATCAGTCCGACTGCCCAGGTATCCCTCGTCGCGCCCGACACCCCTGCATGGGACAGACAGATGTCTTGGTGGACTGACATGACATGCCGCTCGTGTGTACATCCTCATTGCGTACCTGGGCGGATCTTCTTTGCATCCACCAGTTGGGGGTCGTAGCTGCACCAACACAGGGTGTACGTATGCGCGTCAGTCGTGTGAGCCCCTTTCTCCTTTCCGTGGCCCCACGCACATAGATAGGTGCATAGAACACTTACATGAGGATGAGACTGTTGCCATTGCTCAGCATCTGGAATTCTATCGGGTTCGTCGTGGGCGCAAGCGAAGCCATTCGAAGAGAAGTATGGTTGGTAGATGGAGGATGTATGCTCATCAGGTCGGGCTCGTACCGTGGTGATTGATGATGTGGCCGTGCTGCGCTTGGAACCTGGCTTTCTTTCTGTAGTCGTTCCCCGCAACCACAATCTGCATTGAATACACAAATTGACGGATGGCGCGAACTTTAGACAAACGTGACTCGAGTGTAAACGTGACTCGAGTGTCCTTACAGCGTTGTCGCTTTGGCGGATGACCAGCTGCTTGTTCTGCGAACATGTGACACGCAGTCATGGACCCCAATATACAGGTCCAATAGGCCAGTGCAGATGTCCCCCGTACGTGTGTCGGCGCGAATGTTGGAAGAGTGCCGAGCTCGTAGAAGACGGGGTCTCCGCGATCAGTCATGATCACCTTCATCTGCTCACCCACACACTCCCATCACGTATGTGTGTATGCATATCCATCCCTGATGCTACACGAGCGAGACGCACCGTTTTCTCGTCTGGGTCCTGATCGATTTCGGCTGTGAAGAGGTACCCTGGCGATAGCTTCGAGAGGTCACCCAGCTTCCTCATGACCGCTCGAGGATACTTGGGGGGCAGTGTGCGATAGGCGGGGTTCGGCACGATAGTCTCTTCGATCTCCTGCCCACCCTCATCTCCAATCGACTGGACGGTCAAAAGCGACGGCAAACACAGTGGAGGAGAGAAACATGACAAGCTTCGTCCCATGCTCACAGTGGTCTTACCATGCGGGTGCTCTGTCGCTCCCTCGCGTGCTTCTTCGCCCCGAGCCCCAGTAGGAAATGGTCGCTACGGATCTTCTTAAGCAAATGCAGGTTCGCCCGTGACGAGTGCGTGCTCGAGTGGCTCCCATTGACGGACAGCGGCAGGAACACACGGTGATAGGTATCCAGCTTCCTCCAAGACACGTGGAACGACCATTCGACTGCCGGCAGTGACTTGCCGCTGCCTGTCTTGATGCCCTCGGCAACGTTGACATGCACCTGCTCCCCAGGTGCCAACGGGTGGGCCGGCCGAAAGTGAACTGTGCGCCCAGAGAGCAGCACCGTCTCTCCTTTGGAGTGGTCGCCTGACTTGGCGCCCTTGAGGCTTATTTTCCCAAAGGCGGTGCTGCCGTCGATTGGCTCATCTGTCCTGAACCTGAAGCCAAAGAGAGAACCGCCGGCAAATCAACAAGGGTGGTCGACTGACTCTCTGCCTTACGCCACAGTTGTGAATGGCGAGATGAGCGCTGCGCCGGGCAATGGGTGCGCGTAGGTATATGGCGTCTTGCTCTCGAGCATATCGAGCAGGCTGACATCAGCACTGCTCTTCTTCGCGCCTTTGCCATATTTTCTGAGGCTCGTCACCTCTTGCGCCATGCCGAAACCACTGAGGGCCGCCAGCACTTGCCTGGAGTTCTTCTTGGCGACGTGGTTGTCTGAAAGAGCAGTAGAGCGGTCGAAAAATAAGTACAGACACAAAATGGACAGAAGGACAGAGAAAGACACGTGTGAAGCTACAAAGTGCAGTCGAGGCGGTTGCCGCTCAAGGAAGCGAGGCATAGAATCAGCCAGCAGCAGGGACTTTCAGGCTCGGGTGGGTTCTCTCCAACGGAATTCTCCAGAATTATTATTTTCGTCCCATTTGCTGAAAATGCCATCGACAAGGGACGAGAGGACGGCTGCAAGAAGAGAGGTGAGAGTGCGCACACCAAAGCGGCCGCACGTAGACAAGGCCCTGGACGGTTTGGCAACGAGCTGACTGAAGATGATCTGGTGCGTTCTCGCCCTGTGCTCTCTCTTTGGCCTGAGCCATGCTGATGTGCTTCATGGGCTGAAGCTCACTGACGGCGCCAAGACACACAAGCGCTTCGGGGCCTTTGAGTAAAGATCTCCTCTTCGTGCTTGCCCTCGCGCATTTGCACTGTCTGCTTATGGCAGGTACATTCATCCTCGGCCTGAGGCCGGGCTGGTGTCGCCCCTCACCACTATAGCCCTTCGCGAGGGAAGCAGCCTCCAGCCGGGGTCCATCCGAGGCAAGCTGAGGGTCCGCGGCAACAAGTCAGGGAAGGTCAAGGGCAAGCTGGTGCTCGCCGCGGGTAAGAAAGGCAACGCTCGTCAAGTGGTCATCTGCCCCTTGTCGTGTGCGTCTTCGCGTGCAGATGGGAAGACCGTCGTCTTCCGAAGCTTCCAGGACTTCGCAAGGGGTGAGATGGTGCGAGTCAAAGTGCGAGAGGGTCTCACGACAGCCGATGGTCAGAAGCTCGGCGGGATGCAATGGAGGTTTTATCTCTCGCACATGAACCAAACGAACGAGACGACGAAGCGAAAGCCCTCCCTCATAGAGGCAGAGGTGACCGAGGCAGAGAATAAGGCTACAATCAGGGAGAAGAATGGCGTCTTCACGTTGGACCCCCCGCCGTTTTCGGGTGACACCCCTTACCTTAAGGTAGCAAAAGGGAAGCAGAAGGCCCTTGACTGGTCCTGTCTTGCTTTCGATGGATGCAGAACAATGTGACACATCTCAACCTGAACGGGACATTCCTCCGGGGCGGCCACTTCGTCAATGGGTAGGCTCGTCCGACTGAGAAATGGTGGCGAGTGTCTGACTGGCTGGCGTTTGTTTGTCCATCAAGGTTTGATTTCATGGACACCCTTCCTGTTGCGAAATACATGAGCATGTAAGCGTGTTGAGGGGCACAAAGGGCAGACGCGTGATATTGCATCCTGGCGTATGCGATGTGTCTTCTCTGAAATCGCAGGGGCTATGTCACCGTTCCGACGAAGCACTTCCCAAAAGTTCGTATGTCAGTTGAGGCAAAGCCTGGAGCGGAGCGGGGCTACGTCTTCTTCACAAACCGGCGGACGCCAAAGAAGGTGCCCGTCGACGAAGTCAAGCACCCATGGTATATATAGTCTGATTCATCCACAGTGACATCACCGCAGCAATCGGGGAAGAATGCCTTTCATTGTGTGTTTGTGCAGGCTGCTTGTCTTGGACAACGATGGCGACTTGGTCTTCTATCTCGAGACGCCAGAGCGATACGGCGCACGAGGCAATTTTGTGCTGACTAGGTGATGACTGCTCGAATTGAGGGTCGGACTACTTGTGCACGTGTACGTTTCTCTTCTTGAATGATCGACAGCGGCGGCCTCCTGTCCTTCGGCTCATTCTTATTCGATCACAAATACCACAACATACGGAGATACGCCTCGCCCCATGGCTACAAAAAGGACGGTATGCGCTCACTCACATGCACAAAGACAAAATGGCTGAGGGATCGGTAATGGCTGAAGGACTCGAATGTGCTCAGGCCACGACTTCAAAATCAACGAGGTACCTCGACATCTGTTGATCGATCAAGGTACATTGATATCAAACGCAATTCTCTCTCTCGTCTGGCAGGAGGAGAATGCGTTGATGATCCACGTCGACCCGCAAGAGGCCCGCGATGCCAAGGGTAACAGGGTCTTCATTAAGGGCGCCGTTGTCACCGAGCAAGACAAACACGGCAACGTCATTTTCGAATGGCGAATGGTAGCTAACGTACACAGATGTGCGCGCCCATTTTTACCCCTTGGTTTCTTTGTGCTTAGTGGGACCACCTGACCGTCGAGCAGATGCTCAAATACACCGTGCGCAACAAGGATGGCGATCTAGCGGTGAGGAGAGGGACGCCAGGCTCTCATCTCTCGTCATGCATACAACATGCCTATCTGCTGCTGTTCAGCACCCCAACACTGCGTCGTGGGCAGCCGACGGGAACATCATCATCTCATTCAGGCACATGGGTCGGCACCCAACACACGGACTCAGTAGCATTGCATACCTGCGTGGCATTCGTGTTCATAGGCGTGATCAAGGTCGACAGGGGCACCGGCGACATCATGTGGCGATTCGGCGCCCATCATGGGTTCAGCGACTTCAAGTACACCAACGAGCACCGCCCCTTCACTCTGCAGCACGATGCGCAAGAGAGGGAGACCAACAGTACGGATGAGCACACGTCCTTCTGGTCGACCAGTAGCCCATTCATATGCCTTCCTGTCCTTGTCCACCAGGGATTCTCATGTTCGATAACCACGTCGAGTCGGACGAGGACTTTGCGAGAGCCGTCGAGTACGAGCTCGACCACAAGGGCAAAACCGCCACTAAGATTTGGCAGTACAGTGCCAATCGTAGCATCTATTCGCTGGCCAACGGGAGCACACAGAGGTCCGTACTCAGTGAAAGCTGACATGGTACAGGACACCAACGGACTGCGTCTGTCCGATCTCTTTGCAGGCTCGCCAATGGCAACACAGTCGTCTGCTGGGGAGGCATGGGAGTCGGGCCCGGGTAGGGACCACTCAGTG
>CDMY01000782.1:0-13609 GCA_001179505.1 Vitrella brassicaformis | reverse complement strand
CCGACAGTCCCCTGCAGGTTGGTAGAGGGCCTGCTTCAGACGTGAAGCTCGACGACTGTGACCACCTCGTCGTGCTTCCGGAGCCGTGTTCGACTTCGCATTCAGCGGGAACCAGTGGCTCCTGGAGCGATGGGCGCTGCCGCAGGAGGGAAGGAGTGGACTTTTTCATGGCTGGAGACCAGTCCACCACAGCCAAGGACCGCGACGCCCTGCAGCTGTGATCACTGACCCGCCTCTCGGTGGTCGGACTGATCCTCCCAGCTCACATGCAGACCGCCGTCGCCGAAGATATCCGCCACCAACTGGCAACAGCCATGGGCCGGGGGGTCGGCGACAAGTCGCTCGTGTGCGATCGGTGGGTGGTGGTTCGCCCTGACAGCCAACAGCAGGTGGGTAGAGGGCGTGCTGCTCACGTCACGCTCGACGTGTGTGACCGCCTCGTCGTGCTGGTGGAGTCATTCGACTTCGCCTTCCCCCAGATCATCTCCTCGCTGTCAGCAGATCACTCGAACCACGGCAACGACGGAAGCTTCTCAAGCTGAGTCACAGTCACACCCGGTACCAACAGCATGGATGGTCGCGCTTTACACTCAGTTGATTGTGTGTGTGTGTGTGTGTGTGTGTGTTGACCGGTATTGCAGGACAGCTGGTCGCCATACGCGAGGAAATATGTTCGGCGGCGGGAGAAGCTGGGTCAGGCGTTGTTTGCGAAACAACGACTCTCTTTGTCGCGCGAGTCCCATATCCACTATCACACCGAGCAGCTGACCAGGTCACCCCCGAGCAGCGCCTCCCCCCCCGTCTGGCCGCTTCATCAAGCCACCCAAGAGGCAGGCGTACGGGCGCCACCACTTACACGCCCAGGCCGGCATCAAGGACTTGCGGAGCGGGTTGAGCTCAAAAAGGAACAAGGACACTGCCACCGTGGTGATGTCAGCCTTGGGCAACATCGACGACCTTTCCCTCTGGCGGCTCTAAGGGAAAGGACGAGGAAGCAGCGTGGTAAGGTCTCGACAGGGTGGTGAAGAAAAGAGATACGAGACACCATCCAATGTCTCCTACAGGTCATTGCTGCCTACATTTTATATTCGTTGGGCTTCTTCCCTCGCTTGGGTGCGTCTCCGGATTTCCCTTTTGCGGTCTCTCTGCCTGACGAAATTCCTTGCGAAGTTGATTCGGTGGAGGAGGTCACAAAAGCCATGGGAGAGGCCAAAGGCGACATCACAAGCCTTTTTCTATACTACTCCGGTCATGACGGTGCACTTATGAAGTGCACTTCACCAACTGGTAGGATCACAAGTGCATGAGCCATCCAGCACACGAGTATACTGTATGTATGTCTCTTTCCCGGGGTGGTTTTCGTATCTTCATGTAGAGGCCCGGTCCGACCCCATCCCCTTCGCGCCATCAGTCCGAAAGCACCGTCACCTCTTCCGTCCCCACCTGCCACGCAAGCAGCACAAGAATGTGGCTCAGCCATCACCAAAGAGAGTACGCAGGGCGGGATGGGAGTGTGCAAATTGCTGGGTGGCGAATATTGACGTCTGTCTCTGTCTGCTCCATGGCTATGTGTTGGCAAATGGGTAGGAGGGTGGATCTTTCAGCCTCAGCGAAACACCGAAAGGCGTCTCCAACGTCTCCTTCAACAGGTCATCGTTGCCTACATTTTATATTCGAGGGGCTTCTTTCTGCGATCGATACGTACCACACACTAGTAAGTCGGACAAGGATCTTCAATAGAGCAGCTGTGACAGAGACGGCAGCGAACGTGGTTCCAGATCAAGCACCCTCGACCACGTAGCCCTCGTACAGCAGCACCCTCGAGCGAATTCAAGGATCCAACCACGCTGAGGCTGTTCAACGCGCTACTCACAAAGCCCGACAAGCTCCTCACCCGCGATGAGCTCAATGAAGCCATCATCAAGGCTATCGGCCCGCCCGAAGCGAGAATGTTCATGTAGAGCCCGCCGGCCTGCGGAAGGTGTATACTGCTGCTGTTTTCCCAGATGACTGGAAGGTGGGCAGGGACAGCGAGGTACACTTCACAGCAGACAACACATGCAGCCCAGCTCACTGACCGCCCACGGCTGTGCTTGCCTGCTTTCCTGTGTGTCTGTTCAGGACGACTTCACGGTAGGCACGACACACACCACACCGCACGACACCACACCACACACCCGTTTGCTCTCTCTCTTGTGCGTATATGTATAGGATGCGGATGTTGACCCCAAGGTCGTCCGCACTCGGCAGATGGCCCACAGTCAGAGGAGGACCAGACGGTCGACCTCTCTCCGGACGCGGTGACTGTCGATGACCCGCTCATGTCGTCGCGCAACCCCTCTATCGCCTTCAAGCGGAGGGAGAGGGCCATGGCCTGGAGCTGTCTGCTGCTGAGAAGGTCAGCGATGAAAGACTGACGACGTCAGCGTGTTGTGCGAGAGCAAAGCGACGTGTGCATGGTGTGGTTGATGTACACGTTGCAGATATGGGGCGGTGACCTGAAGGCCATCAGGCGGACGCTGAGGGAGCGAAAGGAGCAAAAGGAGAAGGAGGAAAGGGAGAGGGCGCAGCAGGAGGGTAAGGCTACATCACATCCCCACACAGGCAGGCAGGCAGGCAGGCAGACAGCCAGGCAGGCAATCACGCACATGACAGACAGACAGATGTTGCTTGCCCTTCCCTTTGCGTCAGGTGCGAGTGAGGTTGAGGGAGGGTCCCCCGGAGGAGCCCGGGCAGTGCGGCCAGGCCATGCGCCGTGAGCCGATGACCATTGACCATTCAGCAGTTCCACAAGTGTGTGCTGGAGAGCCTCTTCACACAGACGCGGCACCGAATCCAGGTAAGTATAAGCACAACACCGGATCCATCCATGTGCAGAGAGCGCTCAGCTCCTTGTGTGCGGGTTGGCTGCAGTGGCGGGTCCGGCAAGGGGACGGCAGGCTGGGGCGGGAGATGGAGGGCATCGATCTGGGCATCAGTGGTGAGTCCGTCACACAGGGCCACAGAACCACTGCAATGCGCGTTGTTTTGATTTGTCTTGTGTGCAGGATGACCTGCTGTCACTACGGTGGGTGCGCATGGACGGTCATCGTCCAGCACACAGACACAGCCGGCCACACGCACCAGAGCGTAAGGCGACAAACACGCCATCGCCAACACACACAACTGCGTGAATCTTATGCGTGTGTCTATGTGTTGAGTGCAGGAGTTTTCGCTGCCAGTGCCCAGCAGTGTGACCGCTGACCTGATGGAAGCCGCCGTGAAAGACCTGCAGACCCTCGTAGACGTCCCCGTGTGCAAGACGTAAACTGCCCGGCCTCACCGCACATGTTGTGCAGCGGCTGCGGAGGCGCCTTCCTCATCTCAGGAGGGCTCCGGCTCTGGCAGCGCCCTTCACTCATGGCTGCTGTCTCTGTCTGCTCCGTGGCGGCAGGAACTATCTGACGAGGAGGTCAGCCATAGAACACCGACGTGCGTGTTGTCGTGATTGACGTGCGCATGGTGTCATGATTGACGTTCGCATGGGCAGGCTTGCTGTCATGCTTCTCACTGTGTCTCCAACAGGTCATCGCTGCCCACATTTTATATTCGTTGGTTTCTTGTTCGCTAGCTGCGCACACAAGTACTCACTATTTCTCGAGTAAGCAGCAAGGAAGTAGGGGTGAGAGAATATGCATGTCTGTATCGGTGTGCACGATGTGTTTGTGCAGGAATCTGCTGCAAGTCTCGCAGCTGGTTGGACGCCAAAGGTCAAGGAGGAGCCCGGTCTGGAGCGACCATCCACGACCTTCGCAGGAGTCTTACACGACGGCAGCAACGGGAGCAGCATGAGATGACCGCAACCAGGTGAGAAAGGACAGTCATGCAGAGAGCTCATTTGTGCATTGCACTGTGTGTGCCTGTGAAGAGAGCAGCATCGACCCCCCCAACCTTCTCGATGCCATGGAGAACTGGTGAAATACTCTTACCTCCTTGCCGTCCCTCACCATGATGACGGACAGGTAATAGCCTGTGATTTCCCCCCCTCTCACCCCCGCTGGTGACCTGTCGCACTTTCCGCTGAAGATGAGGAGCCGAAGGATGAGTGGGTCAATACGGCCATTGTCCACCTGGAGCAGCTCGGCCGTTACGCTGCTCAGACTAGGGAGATCCCTCACGAAGTTCGTCTTCCTGTTCCTCATGCAGCTGAGAGATGACGGACCGTCGCTTCCATCGAGATGGTACGATTTTAGATAGGATGCACGTCGAGGCAGAAATACGGACCAGAATGCCGCCATTCAACCGCGTCAAGTGATGCCCGTCTGTCTGATGTGTTGCAGGGTGTGTCATCAAGAAGGCCACGTCTGTGTGCATCGAGAACACCGCAGGAGCAGGCGACCGGCTGGTCGGCCCGAAGAAAGCACGATGGTTGCAGTCGAATCTGGTGCGAGGCCTCAAGGACAGACACGGGCAGCGTCTGGATCCCGGTGGCGACTTCGTCGACATGCTGCAGCGGAAGCGCGGCCGTCCTATCCACGACATCTTCCAGTTTGTCGACAAGGACGGGGCATTCTGCATCAGCCGGCAGCTGTTCGACACCATGGACGGCATCCTCAAGGGCAAGGGCGGCATGCACATCGTGCTGCTGACCGGCGGCGAGGACCAGCTGGAGGACGACATGAAGGCTGTACGGCATCTGAAGGAGCAGCTGGGCCGCGCCTTCTTCGAGGGTGCCATGGCAGGCTGACGATGCTCCTGAAGCTGTTTGGCAAGAATCGCGAGGAGCTGCTCTACGATGACGGTACGAGGAGGCGGATGGATTGACACACACGATCTCATTCCTGCATATCTGTCTTGCAGGGTGTATTCTTCGGCAGCGTCGCTCCGTCTGCTCAACGTCGGCCGCGAGGGAGACCGACTCGCCAGTGCCGACGAGATGGAGTGTGTCATGCTCCGCTGCGTGCGAGGCCTGCCGGTGGGGAATGAGCAGGAGAACATGCGGCTGGAGCGGTCCTTCTCGGACATCTTCCAGTTTGTCGACAAGGACGGAGCCTCATCCATCACCAAGCAGCACTTTACCACTGTCAGTAGCATCCTCTCGGGCGGCATGGACATCCTGCTGCTGACCGGCGGCAAGGACCGGGTGGACGGCGACAGGGAGGCTGTACGGCATCTGAAGGAGCAGCTGGGCGAGACCTGTGCACACTAGTCAAGTAAGTGGATGGACAAGGCAGCCAGTCCTCACTCGTGCAGAAATGTGTTGTGTCTGGCCCTCGTGTCCTGAGGAGGCTCGTCGGCTGTGGGAACAGGCGTCGTCTGCAGAGGACGTCTGGTGCAGCGACGTCTGGTACCTCCACAAGACTCAAACCTGCAGCGACAACTCACTGATACGAAGTAGGCTTCATCGATCACATGCAGACCACCACCACAACGAGGCCTCATTCAGCCTGCATTCAGCCTGCACATAATGTCCGTCGGTCTGCTGTGTTACAGGTTGTGTCATCAGGAGGTCGACGTCACTCTGCCTGCAGAATGGAGCCGGAGAGCGAGAGCGGCTGATCGGCCCGACCTTAGGATGGCTGCCTACATTTTATATTGGTTGTTATCTTCGTTCGCATTGCCGGCTGTCCACTGAGCACTTCCAGGCGCCTCACACTTCAATCTGCAAGAATGAGTAAGGGCACACACACATACGGGGATGCATGGCAACAGAAGAGACGCATCGACACATCAATGGGGCGAATCCTTTTCCTTCGCCGTGTCTCTGCTGCATTGCATGCAGCATGCGGCGAGGCGAGCTGGCTGCTGTGAGGAGGGACCCTCCATCTGACGTACACAAGGGTACAGTGGGTACGTCGTCGAATGTTCTTGCTGTCATGCTTCTCACTGTGTCTCCATCAGGCTATCGCTGCCCACATTTTATATTCGTTGATTTGGTGAGACAGCCGCTGGTACGACAGAGAGAGACAATGGGATCAGAGCACACGGACCGATGATATATGATAGCGCATGTCATTTCTTCTGCTTCAGGCGGGAGCAGTGATCCCATCCCGCTGCCAGAGGTCGACAGCGCCCAGCTCAAGCAGATCAGCGAATATGCGGAGCATCACAAGGGCCAGGCGGCCGACATCAGCAAGCCAATCCAAACAGATGAACTGACGGAGGTGAGAGTTGACAGTCAGTCAGTCAGTCAGTGAGGGAGGGAGGGAGGGAGGGAGGGAGAGGGCCGACGTGCATCGGCAGGATGTCGTGCGTGTGTGAGTGCAGGTTGTTGCTGATGACTGGGACGCCAAGTTCATCGAACGCCTAACCGTGGACGGTCTCTGTTCGCTGACTCTGGTACGATATGACAACCCCCCACACATACCGCTGGTGCCCATTGGTGCTGTGGGTGTGGTGGGATGCAGGCGGCTGAGTTTGTCGACTGCCGCCCTCTCATTCAGCTGGCCTGCGCTCGCATCGCATGCATCATCGCGGTACGAATTGTGATAAGGGCATTAAGACACTCACTGCCATACCAAGCCGACACGGGCGTCTGCGTGGATGTCAGTACGTTGGATTCGACGACATTGCTGCACTCGCTGCCCTGGAGGCCGGCACGTCCACAGGCAAATACACCCACATCCCGCGAGACGCCATCCCCTTCGACTGGCACCGTATGGCGACACACAAAGAAAAGAAACTTCTCTCCATCTGAACGCTACCAACTGCCCATCTTCGGCCGGCACTCTAACGCTCGAGAGGCCGACCGTTGTGGCTCCGAAGGACCTGGTCAGGATCTCACCAGGCAGTATGGATGCACACATACGGGACGCATCGAGACAGGCTGCTGGCAATTTGCCGTTCATGGGCTCGACCGCTCTGGCGGATTGAAAAGGTGGCGCCCATGAACGACGAGCGAGGAGGAACCGGAAGAAAAGGTGGCGCGGCCCATCTGTGGCTAACCTTCGTGACGCTCTTGTCGACGAGAAATTGCCGCCTGACGCTAATAACCCCAAGCTAATATCCACAACAATGCGATCGGCGGAGGCCATCGTGGTCAGTCTGTTGGTGTCGTGTATTGATCTGCTGGAGAAGGGACAGACGTTGCTCGAGACGGAGGTGCCGGTCTTCGATGAGGCCGAGATGGCTGACATGACGGCTGCAGTGGCATGGTGAAGAGACGACGAGGGTACACATGGATGTTCAAGACTGACCAGGAATCGGTAACAATAAGGAAATTGAGACACTTTGGGTCATCCTTATTGTCGTTCATACTGTTCGCTGTAGCTACAGAGTATCGCTGTCTGCATTTTATATCCCTGTCCTTCTTCCTTCCTTCCAGTATCCGCCAAAGTCAGAGACATGATCGACGATCACGGACGCCGCAGAATGGACCGACATTCATTTGGCGGAGAACGACGTGATCGCCGACCATGAGTTTGTTCTTGACGTACATGAGAAGAGACGCTGAGACCGCTCCGTCTTCTCATGTCATTACGTGTGTGTTTGTGTGTCTCTTGGTTGTGTCTACAGGGCCCCTACGATTTCCCCCAACGGCGTCTTTCCCGTTCACCACACCGACAAGAGGCGGGGGAAGATCGGGGGGCTCCTGAACCCAAATCAGCGGGAGAAGCAGTCCATTTTCAAACACCGACAAGTGTACTCTTCCGATTTGTTGTCAGGTTGTCAGGTTTGTTTCCTCACAGGTGTTCACATTCGGGATCCAACAGCTTTACACGAAGCGAGTCGGTGCTCACAGGCGCCGTCTTCTTCTTGTGGATGGACAATATCAGAAAGATGACCGAGCGGCTGGGCGAGTGCTCAACCAGCAGGAGGGACAGACTGACACGTGGAAGGCATCTGCCATCGACGCAAAGAGGTAAGAGAGAGAGAGAGAGAGAGAGAGAGGGAGGGGTGGCGCATGCATCATGCTGGTGGGGTGTGGATGGACGTGTGTGTTCGTGTGTGTTTGCGTGTGTGTGTGCAGGTTCACCGGCAAACAGGAACTGTCTGCTCTTGAGCAGGCGCTCGGTAAGGCACTTACAGCACACACACACACACGCCACATCCGTGGGTCTGCACAGCACAGCCACCACCCTCTCTCCCTCTGTCGTTTGTGGTCCCTTCCTGCAGCCAAGGAGGTCGACACGTGCGTCACGTCCATCAGTGAGGGATACACTCACGCGCAGCTATTGGGGCGACCGCCTTACTCACCTGTCTGCCTTTCTCCTGTCTGCCTCTCTGACAGAGTCCCTCAAGAAGGAGATGCTCGACACCGCCAAACAGATGCGCGAGCTCACCGAGTTGAAGGCGGCTTCCGAGCCCTGCGGCGAGCCTCCAGAACAGCTCACCCCGGTCACCTGCCGCCGCGCACGTAAGAATGCACACAGTGACCGATCGACCAACACGTCAGTGACTCTGTCTTCCTTTGTGTGTCGGTGCGTCCAGGTGACTCGACGTATCTGCTGCTGGTGACCTACCGAGACGTCTTCAACTTCATCACCGCCAACCGCGAGAAGCTCCAGTCGCTCAGCAAACTTGGCGACGCCGTCGACAAGATCCTCAACAACTTCCCAACACACGACTCCGTCGACGTCATCAAGAACGGTGAGATGGATCCCAACACGACACACACACACACACGCCTACACGACTACACTGAGTGAGTGCATTTGTGTCTTGGCTGCCCTTCCCATGTCCGCGTCGTCAGAGTTGGACTTCGCTCGTTGCGGCACCGACGTGCTGGAGGCATCCCTGGAGCAGATTGACCTCTGGTTCAAGAAGTGGATCAAGGTATGCCGCAGACGATCCACAGCACCCCAGCTCAGCAAGCCTAGCCATCCATTTGTGTGTCGTCTGGTGTCTGTGTGTGTCCGACAGGAGGGCAAGATGATCGCAATGGACCTCAGACAGTAATGACGCCACCACACGACACCAAAACGCAACACAGAATGCGCACAAGCCGTCACCCAACCACTGCCTTGCCTCCCATCCATCCCATCCATCGTCAGGTATGCACTGTCCCCGGCCATCGCCTTTCCCGAGTCCACCAGCCCTGTGAGCGTCCGCGAGGCACTGGCGGTGTGGCAGGGCCCTGCTCGGGCGGCACAGCTGGTCCGTCAAGTCAAGAGCTTCGTCAATGGTACGGCGGCAGCCATAAAACTCACACCTACACACTGTCACACGCATGAATCGTCTCGCTGTGTGTGTGTCCTGCCCTTCAGGCTGGAAAGACTTTCGCGCATTCCATGAGGCGTGGATGAGGCCGGGTTTGAGAAGCGCATGAGTGAGATGGATGATGCGGCCTACGACCTGGTGTCGACGGCTGAGCAGAGCCTCTCCCTCCTCGGCAAAGCGCACTGCGAGCAGCTGTCCAGAGAGCTGAGGAGCATCTCCGTCTACAAGGGCAGCACCGATTTCTCGTGGGCGGAGTGGGCCTTAGACGACTGGGAGCCAGTCAGCAAGTGCTTTCGCGACTCGTGCACGGTCGTGGGCGGCAGGTGGAAGTATAGCGAGGCTGACGACTCGGTGTCCGTCGTCTTCCAGGACGGCGAGTACAAGGGCCAGGTGTTCGTAATCTTCTTCACCGGCGGGGAGGATGAAGAAGAGCCGGAGGGAGGGCACAGCGTGCCCTCACCTCCCCCTGCCCCAGTCATCCCATCGCCCCACCCCCCTGCTGCGCCCCGCACGGGCCTTTTCCGCGCCCACCTCCCGCCAGCCGCAGCAGGGGCAGAGGGGGGCCTATCGTTGGCTACATTTTATATCCGTTGGGCTTCTCTTTCTTCATCGACTGTCACAGACTGGCCAATGCACTTCCACACGTAAGGAGAGATGTCAGGCCAACCACGTCCCTCTCTGTCTCGGTGCGTCTCATTCAGCTGTGCTGCGCATAGGCTGAAGATGAAGGACCTCTCCGGCGATGACGGCAGCAGAGAAGACGCCGGCCGCGTCACGGTAGGCAAAGAGATAGAGAGACACAGATGGTATGAACGCCGCGCACTCAATGTGGGCGTATTTGATGACATAATCTACAGGCTGTACGCCTATCCCAAGCACGAGGTCAAGCTGTCTGTCTCCGTCCACACACAAGACCCCTACCTCCTGAGCAAGGACGACAAGAAGCTGCTGTATCGTTTCTCGGTCTGTCTGCTGGGGTGCCATGCTGAGGGAAAGAGGAGCCTGGAGCTGATCGACCCCGTGTCGCTCGAGGGCGACGTTTACACGGCTGGAGTGCAGCAAACCTTCTTCGCCGAGGGCCTGGTGTGGTCGGCCGCTCGCACCGGCCGGTATCGGATGCAGGACGACCTCATTCCTGAGGCAGAGTCGCTCTCATCCATCCAGGGAGGTGTCTGTCTCTTTCGAGCGCATCTTCGCACCATGGGCACGATGGCCACTCTCTCGCGAGTCTATCTTAGCACTCTCCCCGCGACGGAGAGGACCCTGAGGCGCACCATACCAGATGTGTACGGCCAGAAGCCCGACTCCAATCTCCACCTAGAGCCGCTCATCAAGTCGATGGTCGCCGGCACGTGCCAGGGCAGGGTCGACGTGTCCTTTGTCGGGTCGGGATCGACCGTCGGCCACTGGAGGGCCGGCAGGAGCTCGTGCATCACTTCAAGGACAGCAATAGCAAAGCGAGATCCAAAAGCAGATTGTTCCGAGGAGAGGTGGGTGGTGCTGACTACTCTACGCAGCTGGAGGCAATGAAGGCCTTCAAGGAGCTACCCGTGGCGGAGAAGGAAGCTGCCATGCAGGAACAGGTGCGGCAGCCAGCGAGAAGAAGCACATCCCTCCATCCACCCTCCCTCCCTTTTTGTCTTCTGATGTCCGACTGGTTGCCTGTGTGGGTGTGGTGTGTATTGTATTCAATGTATTGTGTGGTCAGTGGTCGAACGAAGAGGACGTCCACCTGATGGAGCTGCACGCCACGCTCGGCAACAGACACACACACACACACACACGTTGCCTGCATTTTATATCCGTTGTGCTTCGTCTTTTGAAAGTATGGCGCCGGAACCGACCCCAACGCGCCGGTCGTTCGAGAGAGTCACTTCTCGCGGTCGGCTGGGAGTGACGGCGGGGTTGCTTCACTGACCTGGCGCCGTAGGCGAGAGACCGTGTCAACTGCGCGTCAGTCGGCGTGAGAGGCGACTTTGTAGGGGAGAGGGGCGCTGCTGAGTGTTTCAGCTGTCCTCGGTAAGCGCGTGTGTGCACACTGGGGTGGAGAGGATGATGCATGTGCACTGCATGGGACCTCTTGAGACCTCTTGCCTCTGTGCTGTGCTCTCAGGTCTTGCCTCGTTTGCCTGACGACCCGGCGGCCCCATGATACGTCGGGCACATCCCTGCTGACAAGGCGAGACACGGAGACACTCGCATGACGATGGGCCTGTGCATCTGCATGACACCGATGGCCCTTCTGTGTGCCTTTCGCGCAGCATCTTCCGTGTACTTCATCCTTATGGCGTCCACCTCGTTCCCCTCGTGCAGCCCTGCTGCTGCTGCCGCGGCCGCCACACCGGCCCCCACCTCAGTGCCATCCGCCAAGCCGGCCCCACTCAGCTATGTCACCCGAGATAAGCTGGAGGAGCTGCAGGAGGAGTCAACGCCGAGCGCGTTGTCGGCGACAAGCTCATGGATGCAGAGCAGTTCAAGCGCCACATTCTCGACTACTACGAGACGGTGACCGCGAAGCTGAAGGAGAGGCAGAAGCGGGAGGAAATGAAGACGATCGTCCAAGTGGTCGACAAGCCCGGCATCAGGAAGATGGGTGTGTGAGCATTGCACAAGATCCTCGACCCCAAAGGTGATTATGCGTTCACCACCAATTCCGGCATCGAGTCGACATCCAATCATGTCCAACACCCCTGCCAAAGGAGCTTGGAGAGGTGACATGTCTCTCAGATCTATGGCTGTCTACATTTTGTATTCGGCGAGACATATGCCAAGGACAACGATCCAGTCAAAGCCAGCGGCAACCTTTGGCAGTGCTCGAACACGGCTGAAGACAGCCGAAGTCATTCATGGGCATCCCGTTGCCCAGCGAGACGTCGAGAGAGGACAAGCAGAGCGACCGGCCTTTCAAACTAAAGAGAGACGATGAAGGTACAACAAGAGTGAGTAGACATGTAGATGAGTGTGGCATCGCAACTGTCGATGATGTTCGGGTGTCTCTTCAGGCTCATCGCTACCTACATCTTATATCTGACCGGCCCCTTCCTTACTTCTACGCGCAACCACTTTGCCGCCTCCTACTGGAGCACACGTACGAAAGCCCTGTCGCAGCCGTGTGTACCTGTTCCTTGACAGGTACGGCGTAGTACTCGTCGACGAGAGCTTGATCGAGGACAACAACAAGCGGCTAATGCAGCGGTGGTCGAAGCTCAGGCAGGACGACAAATGCGGCTGCTGCTTTCGACTTTTCTTCATGGCGGGCGACCAGTCGACAACACACGACGACTGCATGGCCCTGCGGCTGCTCCGCGCGACGTTGGGCGACAGCCTCACCCGACAGACAGTCCTTTCATTCATCAACGCTGCGCCTCTTCAATGGCATGCTTACGATCCCTGACAAGCTGCTTCCCCGCCAACAGCTCGATGAGATCATCGCCAATGCCGTCGAGCCGAAGGATGAGTGGGTCAATACGGCCATTGTCCCCGTGACGCTTCTCAGACAAGGGAGATCCCTCACCAAGCGGATCTACCTGTCCCTCGACAGGTACGGCGTGGCGCTGGTCGACAAGAGCTTGATCGAGGACAACAACAAGCGGCTGGTGCAGCGGTGGTCGAACTCAAGCAGGACGATAATTGCGGCTGTTTCTTTCGACTTTTCTTCATGGCAGCGACCGGTGGCACCATAGACGACGACTGCATGGCCCTGCGGCTGCTCCGCGCGGCGTTGGGCGACGACCTCACCCGCCGTAGAGTCGTTTTATTCATCATCCCGACGCGCCTGCAGGCCGCTGCTGCCCAGAAGACCCGCGGTCAGCTTGCGACAGCCATTGGCCGCGACGTCAACGACAAGTCGCTGGAATGGGGTCGGTGGGTGCTGAGCGGTCCCGACAGTCCCCTGCAGGTTGGTAGAGGGCCTGCTTCAGACGTGAAGCTCGACGACTGTGACCACCTCGTCGTGCTTCCGGAGCCGTGTTCGACTTCGCATTCAGCGGGAACCAGTGGCTCCTGGAGCGATGGGCGCTGCCGCAGGAGGGAAGGAGTGGACTTTTTCATGGCTGGAGACCAGTCCACCACAGCCAAGGACCGCGACGCCCTGCAGCTGTGATCACTGACCCGCCTCTCGGTGGTCGGACTGATCCTCCCAGCTCACATGCAGACCGCCGTCGCCGAAGATATCCGCCACCAACTGGCAACAGCCATGGGCCGGGGGGTCGGCGACAAGTCGCTCGTGTGCGATCGGTGGGTGGTGGTTCGCCCTGACAGCCAACAGCAGGTGGGTAGAGGGCGTGCTGCTCACGTCACGCTCGACGTGTGTGACCGCCTCGTCGTGCTGGTGGAGTCATTCGACTTCGCCTTCCCCCAGATCATCTCCTCGCTGTCAGCAGATCACTCGAACCACGGCAACGACGGAAGCTTCTCAAGCTGAGTCACAGTCACACCCGGTACCAACAGCATGGATGGTCGCGCTTTACAC
>CDMY01000781.1:164713-267450 GCA_001179505.1 Vitrella brassicaformis | reverse complement strand
CGTCGGTTTGGTGGGCTGAGCTTCACAAAACGCCAAAGATACTCCGATCTCTTTCCAGCCCTCGTCTTGACGGGTCGTTGACGGGGGGCCAGGCGAAGATGCTGAAGAACCAGGCAACAGATTGAGGTCTAGCCCACGATGTTGAAGGCTACCGCAAGCCCGAAAAGAAATCCATCCGGCGGAAAACCATGGTCCATAGAAGGGGCGAAGGCCAACTCTCGACAGAGGGCCAGCAGGTGCGACGGGAGCGTAACCGGAAGCAAGTCAGTGAGCAGCACTGTAGAAGGGGCTGTAGCCCCACCTCTCACTCTCAAACATCACAACGGACACGTCGATCACCGACAGGACGTAGTCGATCATGCCGTAGATGGGATCCACGAGCATGCTGTTTGTGTGTGTTGCAGCAGGGCGCGATAGATATAGATGGGGGATATGGGGGAAGTGGGAAGAGCGGGGAGGCAGGTGGCTGAGCTTCACAAACGGCCCCAGAAAATCAGATATCTGCCGCACCCTCGTCTTGATGGGTCGTTGACGCGAAGCCAGGCAACCGCAAGCCCGAAAAGGAATCCCTCTGGCGGAAAGGGATCCAAAGAGCCAACTGCTGAAAGGGAGCCCATAGGTGTGATGATAACGTGAAGGACAGCGAGACGAAGCAATTCAAGGAAGACCACTTGGAGAGGGGGTGAAGTGCCAGACAGCGAAGGCAGCGTTGATGAGATCGACCAACATGGTTTTCTCTTATGTCCAGGGGGATGGACGACTCGGCTCGGGGATGAATCGATGGGCTCTCATCCGTGCGTGTTGTCGTTGCCGGACGTACCCGCTGCGTTCGCGTCAGGGCTCATGTGCGCAGATCCCAGAGGTCCAGAACCATGAGGTCCATGTGTATCGACGTCAAGAAATCGTCAAGTCCCGCGAGGACCATCATGAACGGCAATGCGGCATAAGTGAAGACGTTGAGGACGAACATCAACCAGATGACTTCGCCACCAAAGAGGACCATCGTGCACTCGTGGGGGACAGAAGAGAGCCACTCAGCCGCGACTGTTGGGTGAAAGGACACGAGAGGAGAGAGACGTGTGAGATGAGCCGCCTCAGTTTGCTTGTGTGCGTACAGGAAGTCAGGAAAAGGGCCTCACAGACCACACGCCCGTCTCGACAAGCACGATGCAGCGGTAGATGAAGTCTCGGAGGAAGTCCACTATCCCCAGAGTGAAGTACACAGCGATGCCATCGTTGATGAGCCAGATTGACGTAAGCATGGTTCCGATATCTGCAGCAACTTAAGGGGGCAAGCGCAGAGAGAGGTCGACCGTCGAGAATGCGAGCTACAAAGCAACACTCGTGGGTGAGCAGCCTGCCTTGGTGAGCAGATCCTGCATCCTCGCAACACAGCCATCCACGTATTGCATATCATGCACCCTGCATCCATGGATCTGATCTCCTGATCTCCGCAGGCAATCATCATGGCGTCCGGAAGTGCTGCGGATGCCATCGGTCGGCTGAGTGAGGTCAAGGATCTGCACCGCATCGAGCGCATCGGCGCCCACAGCCACATCCGAGGGCTGGGTCTCGATGACAGCCTCGAGGCGAGATATGTGTCACAGGGCATGGTCGGGCAGAAGGAAGCCAGGCGGGCCGCAGGTAGGATGCAACACACACACAAACACACACACACACACACACTCTCTCACATGCACACACCGGAGGTGGATCATGTGTTCCTGCCTGCCTTGTGTGTCGCCGTTGTGTGTGTGTGTGTGTGTGTTTGCAGGTATAGTGCTGCAGATGATCAAGGAGGGCAAGATAGCTGGGCGGGCGATACTGCTGGCTGGTCAGCCGGGCACGGGCAAGACGGCCATTGCCATGGGAATCGCCAAGGCGCTGGGAGAGGTACACACGCGGCCAGCCTGGGAACCACACACACATATGCAGCCGTGTATGTGTGTCTGTATGTTTGCTTTCAGGACACGCCCTTCACGCACCTGAGCGGCTCAGAGATCTTCTCCCTCGAAATGAGCAAAACAGAAGCTCTCGCGCAGGTAAGATACAAACACTGAGAATCGAAAACACCCACATGCCATCCCCGCCTTTCACATGCATGTGTGTGTGCTGTGTGCGTGTGTGTGTGCCAGGCCTTCCGTCGGTCGATCGGTGTGCGTATCCGGGAGGAGAGTGAGTTGATAGAGGGCGAGGTGGTGGAGCTCCGCATCGACCGCACCGCCGACGGGGCCGGCAAGAGCGGATCCATGACACTCAAGACCACTGAGATGGAAACCATCTACGACCTGGGCGCTAAGATGATCGGTGCAGTGTGTCCACTGATGCCATACGAGGGAGAGCAGGCACCACAGACACTGCTGTGTGTGTGTGGTTTCTGTGTTGTGTGCGCAGATGGATTGACGAAGGAGAAGGTGACTGCGGGTGACATCATCACCATCGACAGGGGCAGCGGCAAAATCAGCAAACTCGGCCGCTCATTCGCACGCTCAAGAGACTACGACGCACTCGGACCCCAAACCAGATTCGTGCAGGTGAGACAGTCGAGCACGGAAACAGTGACAAACGATGCCCATGCATATGTATCGTCTGTGTGCCGTCTGTGTGCCTCCTGCAGTGTCCCGAGGGCGAGTTGCAGAAGCGCAAGGAGGTGGTGCACACCGTTACTCTGCATGAGATCGACGTCATCAACTCACGCTCACAGGGATTCCTCGCACTCTTTGCTGGAGATACCGGAGGTAACTAACAACAATCACCACCACCACCACCACCGATATCGAGCCCCTTACGGCTGCTGTGGTGTGAGCAGAGATTAAGCAGGAGGTGCGTGAGCAGATCAACGCCAAGGTGGCCGAGTGGCGGGAGGAGGGCAAAGCTGACATCGTACCGGTACGCAGAGTCCGCATCGCGAATCATACCACAAAACACCCGGAGATGAGTGGATTTCTCTTCATTCATGTCTGTCTGTCGGTCAGGGCGTGTTGTTTATTGACGAGGTGCACATGCTCGACATCGAGTGCTTCTCATTCCTCAACAGGTCGATGAATGAATGACTGCAACACACAACACACACGAACACACATACATTGACATTGATGGAGTGTCTGCCGTCCACCCTCTGTGTATCCTTGCAGGGCGTTGGAGCAGGACACAGCGCCGATAGTCATCATGGCCACCAATCGTGGCATCACCACCATCCGCGGCACAGACTACAAGTCGCCACACGGCATTCCACTCGACCTACTCGACAGGACGCTCATCATTTCCACATCGCCATACACCGAAAAGGACATCAAAAAGGTGGGTGGGTGCACTGGTCACGTGTGTTGTGTTGTGTGGGCGATCGATCGGTCAAAGCATCCATCCATTGTTTATCCGCCAGATCATCGAGATTCGTGCCGAGGAGGAGGATGTGGAGATGGCCGAGGAGGCGCTGGAGCTGCTCACCAAGATCGGCATGGACACCTCACTGAGGTACACACTACAAAAGGAGGGGCCCATGTGGATGTGTCTGGCTGGCTGGCTGGCTGGCTGTGAATTGGCGCATGTATATGTGTCTGTCGATTGTCCAGGTATTCCCTGCATCTGATCACAGCGGCCAATCTAGTCTGCAAGAAGCGAAAAGGTCAGTCAGATAGATGACCTGAGCACCCACCCCTTGCTGATGCTCAATGCCCTCCCTTCTTGGTATCTGTCTGTCTGTCTGACTGTGTGTGTGTGCAGGTAGCAGTGTGGAGATCCCCGATGTGCGTCGCGTGTACAGCCTATTCGACGACATCAAACGGTCCACACAGTTTCTCGTGGTACGTACACAAAGCAGAGACACACCCAAACCCTCGACCACTGCGCCTCCCCTTGTTGATGGCTGCAGGAGTACCAGCAGGAGTTTCTGTTCTCCGAGCTCCAGGAAAACCTCCCAGAAGACGCCATCAACGGCGACGCTGACGATCAGCCCATGGCCGACGCACACAGTGGCGGCGGTGGTGCGACAGCTGCGCCCAGCGGCACTCGCAAGGTGCCGCTTGAGGGCAAGGGTATGGCGTCGGGCATCGGCGGCGGCGTGGCGCCCCAGGCACAGCCCGCCACGGGGGAGGGAGAGGCGCCACAGCCAATGCAACACTAGACCGATGGATGGATGGATGAGAGAGACGGCATGGGCGGTTGTCTGCCTGTAGGTGACTAGATGATGCATTCATGTCAATGGACAAGCAGCATCGATGCGACACATGTATGCCTGAACGGACACATAGGGAGATCTGTGCGAACGAACGGAGTGCCCCAGCGATCCGCAAGCCCCCCTGCGAGCTTAGAGTTGACGGAGAAGAGAGAAAGCGAACGGAGCTATGGGATCCACAGACATCAGGCGGCGTGTTCCACCAAAGGAAGGAGAGGCAGACACAATGAACGGCTCACTAAAAGCCGACTCGAGAGATACCGCTGAGGACAGCAGCACAGCTGCCTCGGGCCCGTCCAAGCGGCTGCAGATCTCGCCTCTCGATGTCCTCATTACAGTATGGAACTTCTCGTTCTTTTTGCTGGGAGGCGTCATCTCTCTCGTTATACAGCTGCTCATTGGGACCATCGGCGCACCAATCTTGGCCTTCTTTCCCGTGACCAAGATGCAGGTGCGTCGTGGGATGGGCACAGAGCATCAAGACAATAGAGTATACACGTGTGTGCGGCGTTTCCCTCTCTCATTGTGTTGGGCAGTTGATGAGCGCTTCGCTGAAACTGCCTCTCGCAAGTGAGTCTGTGGAGACACAACAAACACGAGCAGAGGTCGGGGTGCTCACGTCGTTCCGTTTTCGTGTGTGGTGGATGCGATGCAGTGTGTGTGTGGTTCAACCCCTTCTGGCACCTGAAGGTCGTGCGGCGGTACGTGCCGCCTCCGCCCGGCGAGCGAGGCCGCATCATCCTCAGCAACCACCTATCGGGGGTGGACCCCTGGATCTGCAACGCCGCCATCGCACCCTACACGGCCATGTTCGTCTTCAAGTCGGGCCTGCTCAACATCCCAGTGCTCGGCTGGCAACTCGCACTCACCGGCGACATTCCCATCTACTTCACAAAGGACAAAGGTACGGACAACACGGAGGGAGGCGGCACCAGACACGGCTCAAGGAGAACGTGTGTTGTGTTGTGTCTGGTGGGGCGTAGGTGGCTGGGGCACGATGCCAGGGACGACCCGGAAGATGTTTGAGCGTGTGGATGAGGTGGTCTCCAAGGGGATTGCCGTGCTGGCCTATCCCGAGGGCACCCGGTCCCGCACTGGCCGCCTGCAGCCTTTCAAGAACGGCTTCTTCAAATACTGCGTCGACTCCGAGACCGACATACAACCCATGAGTGAGTGAGTGGGAAGACATGAATGACGCACACACCACTCGCTGTCCGCCCTGTTGCCTGGGTGCAGTTGTGCATTGCACGCCTCGGCTGTGGCGGCCGTTCAGTCTGCTGATGGGGCCGGGCACGTGCTACGCTGCATTCGGCGACCCCATCTCATGCAAAGTGAGGAGGACAACGGAGGGAGGATACAATGGAACGACCGTCGATCGATCTGTTGGCGTGTTCAGGGCCGTACGATGGAGGAGGTACGGAAAGCCACGCGTGAGGCCATGGCGCAGCTGCTGAAGCTGTCGCCCGAGTACGATGAGCAGGTGAGGAAACCGGCTACCGGCAACCAGCCCCCAGGCAGCATCGTGACTACGTGGCGCTGTGTGTGTGTGCAGTTGGATGCGCCCATGTCGGATCGCGAGGATCTGGCGCCCCAGCAGCGTGGCACATCGTCGTGGATGTGATGGGCAAGATGGCAGCGGCTTTGGTCATGTGATGTGGGCCATTGTGCTGTGTCGTTGTGGCCGATTGGATTAATGACTGACTGTGTGTGTGTGACTGACTGACTGACTGACTTGTTCATCCATTTTGTGACGAAAAGCTATCTGACTTTGTCAAATTGTGTGGATGGATGGATGGATGGCATGGCTGGATCCATCCATGAGATCGGCACTTGCTTGGCGTCATCACATCCAATCAGTGCATTCAGTCGAAACGAAAGTGTCTCTTCTTCCCCCTCTACAGACGCCACCCATCCATCCATCCATCCATTCACATAGTCTCTCCAGCCAAACCATTTCTCGCCACGCTATGCCATTTCTATCCCGATGCGCGTCCCTTCCTGGTCTGCCCCAGCTGCAGTGTTCCACCCATAGAAGGGTTCAGGTGCTTCATCGACATGACGCCCTCCACTCCACCACGGTGACGGTGGCGCATCGGCGTGCCATACGACCCATCGGCGAGTGAGAGGGAGGGGACGTCCCCACGCGCAGACAGACGTGTGTTGCCGAATGCCGAGGGAGCCACAGACCCCTGCCTCTGCCGCAGTGTCGCAGAGCCCGCCTCACTGCCGCGTGCAGTGGGCGGGCCCCCTCCGCCTGAGCGGGGAGACGCCATGATGTTGCCCGGGGGGAAGTCAGCCGTCGACGCCCGTGTGTTGGACGCCGTCGAATTCTGCACAAAGACGCGCCGCTCCACTGTGTTGTTCTGGCCGCCCTTGTTGGGGAGAATGAGCGGCGGGTCGCGGCAGACGAGTGAGGGAGACATGAAGGTCCCGGCAGCGGCGCCCATGAGAGGGGGCGGCCTCAGGGTGCTGCTGTGCGATGGGTTCACGTGTCGGTTGACCACCCGTGTGTGGTTGTAGGGGTAGGGGGGGAAGTGGGCCACACCCCTTCTGGTCCTGAAGGGGTCGTTGACCAGACCAGGCGGGGGCATCAGAGGCACGTACTGAGGCTGGGGCGGCGGAAGGATAGGGGGATTCGGAGCCCTGCAGACAGAAGGACGGACAAGGGAAGAGGGTGTGGATGTGTCTCTAGTCGGTGGTTGCGCGACCACAGGTCAAAGGCGGCAGGTGTGAGTGAGGGCCAGTTGTCGGGGTGGCAGTAGTTGTATCGGTGGAGACGCTTCTCCTGCATGGAAGTGCGAAACGACCGACGCCCATGAGCACTCAAGTACTGCATGGCATGCAACACGACAGCAGACAGAAAAAAGTGGGAAAGAGTCCGTGGTGTGACATGTGGGGCGGTTTCTTTCCTGAGTGGCCTGGCTGGCCGTCGTACATTGATCATAGGCAAGACGAACTCATGGTTATCTTTGAATACGGTGCCGTTGTGGTCGCCTCCATGAATGGGCAGAAACATCTTGTCGGGGTTCCCACACAGATTAAACAACTCCACACTATGCGCCTGACAACGCAATAAAATGAAAGGTCACACACAGGAGACACACGAGCACTCTCTTGGTATTCCCTGTCTCCTACCAACGGGATGATCCTGTCCTCTGTCCCATGCACACACACCACGCCACACGACACCTGCAAGACAGGCCACAAAGACACAGTAGAGGTCCATTTGAGCCTCCCTGCCTGCCTGCCTGCCTCACTCCTACCTGGTGCATCTTGTCTTTGTTTGGGAAGTAGTCGGGCATGAAACGAGCAGCCCACGGTGCGATGCCCCGCACCACATCGCGGATGGACGTGAAGGCCGCTATCAGCACCAGACCCGCCAAGTGGCTGCCGCGACGGGCCGCCTCACACGCAATCGACACCGCTGGACCCGAACCTGACAACACAAGGAGGAAGGGCGACAGCGCTTATTGCAGATGGGTCTTTCGTCCTCAGAGACGAGGCACACCAATGGAGCGTCCGACGACTATGATGTCCTCCGGGGCCCAGTGAAGCGTATGCGTCACGTAGTCGTACACACCCCTGGTGGCGGCCTCCACGCTCTCCTCCGTGGCCTGCCCATACGCCAGCCCGTACCCGGGGTACTCGACCGCCAACACATTCACGCCGAAACAGTCATGCAGCAGCGTACAAAACTTGCGGCACGACCCAAGGTCCTGCAGGCAGGATATAGACAGCCATACACCCGCTCGTCGCTTTTGCAGTGTGGATATGTGCGTCCGCTTACCTCAGCGTTCGCGTGCAAGTAGACCATCACGTATCGTGCGTTGGGGAACGGCAGCCAGAGGCACGGCAGCACATCGGCGGCAGAGCACTCGCGGGGGTCGCGGCAGCCAGCGGGGATCCACACGATGTTGTCGCTGTATTCATCGTAGGTGCACGGAGGGCTCGGGAACAGCAGGAAGCTGAATACCATGTCGCCGTCGCACTCTCTGTCTCACGCCCCGTCTTGTCCAGTCTCGGGGGCCGATTGATAGTGCTGGACCTTGCCTCTGTGGGATCAAACAGCCCTCAAATCAGGCCCAGAGGGCCTTTCCTTTTCTTTCGGCTGGGCCTCCACAGGATCGACTTGAGATGGAAGGCTCGCTTTCGCCGCCCTGGCCGTCCGCCTGATCTGCCGCAGACCAGTGTGACTTCAATGCAGACGGCATGGCATCCTATGCCCCACCGCTTCGACAGTGCAAGAGCCAATGGTGGAAGAGATCAATTTGGGCTTCGTGGGGAACTTCAGCGTTTGTGTTGCGACATGCTGTCCACGCTGGTGATGGTACCCTACTCATCCGACATCCAATCACAGCTCCCACTCATCTGCAACGAATTCCAGGTTGGCGGAAGCTGTGCATGCAACCAGCTGTGCATGTCATGGTCTGGGGATTTCCTCCTCTTTCCACTGCAGAGGCTGCTCAGTTGTGTGCCAATCTCGTGGCTGCAAGAACAGGGGCTCTTTCATCTTGTTGATGCAGTCATCTTTGTCACAGAGACATCATGCACAGCTCATCAAGCACCTGTTGAAGAGTCCAACTTGAACTCGGCCACCGTGACGATTGAGAGAAGAAGACCTGGGCGTCATGTGGTCCGCCGCTCTATCGATGTCACTCTGCCGGACGACCATTGCACTCTCGAGATCCTTGCCTTCCACCACGCACCGCGGGACGAACGAGGCCGAGAAGTGACGCACCATCCTATCCCACCCACATCCCCAAAGCCGAGATGGAAACAGCAGAGAAGAAGGCGTGTGTTCAATGCTGTCCCCGCTGAGGGGACAATGGAGCTGATTAACAACGGCAAGAGGAAGACCGACCACACTCGAGGAGGCACAATACGCCGGGGCAAGAGGGAGAGGGAGACAGGAGCTAAAGCAGCCGCTGACGATGGAGGATTCAGTGCATTGGCCCTGGCCGAGCCAGTTGGAGACGCGCGTGTGGCGGTGGGGGAGAAAGGTGACATGCCAGGGGATGAAGACTGGACCAAGGCTGCGTCTGAAGCGGTGTCTCCGGCTGATGTGGCAATGGCAAGTCAGGGAAAGATCCTGACGCGCGAGGAGGCAGTGGAACAGCAGCAGCAGCAGCAGCCGCAACACGAGACGTCAGCGCCACCAGAAGAGCCTCCACCACACGAGCGTGTCTCTTCCCTTCGGCGTGTCCATGCGACAGACGACACCAGCCACACAGCACCCACCTCAGCTGCTGGTACTCATTACAGGCGGTCTGAGGAGCTGCCGGAAGGGGTGGTGTCTTCTGTGCTCGACAGTGTCTATAAACACGCGACACACCGTCATGCAAGTCGCGGGATTGTGCGTAAGGTGTATGCCGAGGCCGCGTCTGACGGCTTCACCTACTCGCAAGTCAGCCCCAGGAGGGCGTCACTGCGAATGAGTATACAGAGACAGGAGCCCTGGAGACGTGTGTGATGAGGCCGTGCTGTTGTGACATTGAAGTAAGGCTTTGGGACGGTGAATATCAGTCGAGTATGTCGTGAAGATAACTGTTGGCAATGGCATCAAAGGGGACAGCTCAAGGCATATCATGCGATCTGTGTGGTTCTGTACACACGAGTCGGTCGCATACACCACGATCGTGCGCTGAGTGATCCTGGCCTCCTATCCGTCCCGTCTGGCTTCATGACCTGCGTCGACTGATCTCTATCAGTCCAAGCCAGATCCACACAGCAAGAGGCAACGGATCGGCCATGATCACTCCTCAACAGCGACGAAAGAGACCAGACAGGTACTGTAGTGCACCAATCCGTCATGCAACACAGCAGACCTCTGTGCAATACATCAACGCCCATGTGCAACCAATAAGGACACAGCATGGCGGAGTGCTCTTGGCCGATCCGTCCCCCAGCCAAAGATGATTCAGCTCTGACTGATTTGCGTCAGTCGTTGCCGAATCCACTCAGGCACGGCCGACGAACCGGCCAAGTACACTCCCCGCAGCAGTTACGAACGACGCACAACTACTACCAATGTGCAAAAGGGCGGCCCTCACTGCCCCTCAGGCGCATCCCATCCCTCCACACGTGGATTCCCTTGCTTGTCGAAATAGAATCGACGCCTCTTGCTGGGGGCTGGAGTGACAGCGCCCTGCTGCTCATCAGCGACAGGCTCCTCGGCAGGCGGCTTGTCCTTGGAGCGTCTTCTCTGCCTGGGCTCACGATCGAGCAGAGGAGGTCCATCGATGCTGTCAAGGGGAATGCCACGATGCACCAGAGCGGCAAACGGCGACACGCGACCTGAATGCACGGATACAGACCACACAGCGGCAGAGCAGTGAGGCCGTCCTGACGTGCTGATCCCCTCTCATCTGTCTCACCTCTGGTGACGCTCCACATCTCGTTCGGGTGGCTTCTCATGCCGACGGAGTCCCCTGTCTCCCCAGCAAGCACCTCCACACCACGACGTGTTGATGCGAACGGCAGTGCCTGGCCCCCCTGGATGCTGGTGGTGCTGCTGGCCGCTTGGTCGTCGAGTGTGAGCGCCTGTGCCTGTGCTAGTGGGGTGAGGAGGGGGTCGGTGGGGCCGTACCACAAAGCAGCTAGGGAGTGGGGGTCGGGCAACTCGCTCTCAGGCACACCCTGAAGCAAGCAAGAAAGGGGCAACACTGTGTCGCGAGAGGGTTGGTGGATGGGCGTAGACAGGTGCTCACCGCCTCTCGAAGCTGCTCTGCTCTGTACATGATGGCTCGCTGGCGCCGAGCACGCACACTCGCGGCCACGAACCTGCACACACAGCCAGGGGACGACGAACTGGTGTGTGAGTGAGTGTCTGTTTCGTGGGTCAGCGTGGTGGTATCTCACCAAGCAGATCTGAGGACCTTGCGCCAGAGGATGGGATGGGGGGCTGCGTCATACTGTGACAGCTCAAAGAACGATGCCACAAGCCGCTGCAGACAGGTACAGAACAGGCAAGGGGCGAATACGTTGGCCCGTGTGTCGACGCTACTCGATTCCCCGTGGCTGACCTTGTTGAACCTCACAAGAGTGGGGTGCACATGTGCCTCCTCCATCTGCTGCAACACGTCCCATGCCTGACACCGAACAAGCGAGCACCGACATAGCCAGTCACTCCTGCCATCCATCCATTTGTGCGCCTGACTGTCTGACCTCTTCGCTCCGGTGTTTCTTGGACATGATGCATCCGTGTAGCGCCAGGGTGAATGAGACCTCGTCCATGGGCAGCCCCGACCCCACGAGCGCCTCCAGCCCCTCCTCGAAGGCATCCCACCTCTTGCGATGCAGACTCCTCCACATCTTGCGGTGGAAGTCATTGCGACGACGGGTCACGTCGGCAAACTCAGAGGCATTAGGAGGGGCCGGCATTGGGACGGCAGATGCCAGTGGAGAAGAGGAGGCAGCCAGCTGGTCACTGAACACAAGACAATGAATGTTGCTGCTATCTGTTTGTGTTGTTTGGCAGCAAGCTGACCTGCTCCTTCTCTGCGGCTTTGCGCGGAGCTGCCTGACGGCTGCGCGTCCGTGTGACACTGGCAGGGAGGCTGCTGCCTTCTGAGGCACTGTCGATGCTCGGTGGAGCTGGCGAACGTGCATGAACGAAGGCGGTGGGAGATCCATGGCCGGGAGGATGCGAGTCAGCGAACAGCGAAGAAAACAGAGCCCCGCCATCTCGGAGGCAAACCCCGCAGGGTTAGGGTTTGCGAGGAGGGATCTGAGCAGCTTCATACCATCTCACGACCTCGGCGAGTCGAGGGCAAAACGATGTCAGACTGGGAGAGCTGGCGAAGGCGCTGGCCGCGGATCTTCCTGGCACTGGTCGTGCTTCCCGTGACGCATGCCTTCCATCGACTGCCCCCCCTCTCTCAGTCGATGCCGCAACGAAGGCCCGTTCGTCCTCTCTATTCATCGTCACGACTGCAGATGGCCGACTCGAAGACCTCAGCAGTAGTGTGCGGGGAGGTGGGCGGCATCGGCCGCCTCCTGGCGCTTCAGCTGGCGGAGAATCCGTCATACTCGGTGCGGGCCTTCCTGCACCAAAGCGAGTCCACTCAGCCCCTTGGACATGATGCACTGGACACGCTCAAGCAGAAGGCCGACGTGGCTGTGGTTGATCTATTGAGTGACAGCGTGCCGCAGCAGCTGGTGGACGGCATCAAGACGGCGGATGTGTTGCTCGTGTCGCCTGATGACGGGAGTGAGATGAAGTCGCGGCGGCTCAGGACAGAGGAGCGGATAAGGGCAATGCAGACGGGCAAGGCGCAAGCGGCCGATGCCCTCCTGCTGGAGGAAGAGCTTGAAGAAGAGATCGAAGACCAGGTCAGGCAAGAAAGCGTCCCCAAGTGGTCACACACATGCGATACTAATGGATGCCTTTGTCGGTATCTTCAGATCCAGTGGGACTCGCTGACGTCTTCCATTTTGTCGCAAGCGTCTTCACTCAAGAGCGTTGTTGCCACCGTCCCGCAGTCGGGGGAAACGGGATACAAGGGCGGCCTGCTCAAGATGCTCAAGCGAAAGCAAGACCCACTCGACCAGGTCATCTCCAAGTATGTGTCGTCCAAGCCCTCTATCCGTCCTGTCATCGTGCGCTACGGGAGGCTAATCGGAGGCCTGGGCGAGCCGACTCCGTTCCTCTCTGGCCCACTCCGTGCCCCTCAGCTGGACGAGTTTTACGTCAAGCAAGGTGTGCGCATGAGCCGCACTGTCTCCTTGGGCAAGGTCACGGGAGAGACTGTCACGCGGCGCGACCAGGTGGCCAAGGCGGCCGTCCAGTGTCTGGAGAACCTCGACAGCGTCGAATATGGGGGTGACGGCGAGGCGGCTCTTGACGTGACGGTCTTCTCCCTCGAGGACCCCACCCCTCCCTCAGACTATGTGTGGCAGGAGCAGCTATCGCGGCTGGACGACAAGTATGCGTGCGACGTGCTGGTGATGGATCTGGCCAAAGCTGAGAGACCCGAGGCGTTCTTGGCATGGGTTCGCGAGGAGTGGGGCAGGGAAGCCATCGGGGCTGCGACTGCATCCAGGCGGTCCGTCGGTGCGCGGCCGACGGCGATAGAGAGGAAGGCGGACAGCGTGGCCATGGTGTGGGAGTATCTTGACGAGAGCTTCAACGCATTTACAGAGGGATATCTCAAGTAAGGCACACAGACAAGCAGACAAACATCAGCGCTCATGAATTGTTTCCGCTCCTGTTCTTCCTCAGGTTTGCTCTGGAGGGTGCGGGCACCGGCAGCCCCACGCTTCGAGTGTCGCGCTATGACGGCGACGACAGGCCCCTGCTGAAGCCGCTGTTTGGCGAGAGTGAGATCATCAATCTGTTCCTGGAGGGCCTCACCAAGACGGCCTTCCCGCGCAACTTCATCGCCAGGAAGGGCGACAAGGCAGAGGAGAAGAAAGGAGCTGTCGGGGCTGGCACAAAGCAGGGGACACGGAGGAGGAAGGTCAAAAGGCGGAGGAAATGACTTATCCATCTATCTTCATGCGAGTCTGACAAATGAAGTGAGAGGGGGATTTTTTCGCTGCTGTGTTGAGACGAGGGGTGCGGGAGTGCATGTTGCTCTTCGGCAGCGAGTTGACGACACTTTCATGCTTCTATGTACAGGCCTCGGCTTGCCTTGCCTGCAGACCTGTTCGCCGAGATTGATCCTTTAGACCACGTTGTGTGTCATTGAGAAAAGGATCAATCTCTGCTGAATAGGCCTCAAGCGAGAGCCGGTCGACGGTTGGACTTAAACGGTCTGCGAACGCGAGCTCGAATTTTCCTTCCCTCCCGTCCCGTCTTCGAAAGAAGCCTTTGCGGTATTTCGAGCGCTATGCAGGCCTTTTTGCGCTAGCGATTGTTTTCAACCATCCCCTGTTTGGCGCACGCTTTTCTGCGATGGCTGATCCTGACATCTTCTATCGCCATCGCCGCAGCGCTGCTGGCGAAGATGACAAGACGCTGACCATGTCGCTCATGTCAGGTGTTGCCCGAAGACAGGGCAAAAGGGTCGTCGTGCCAACCGAGGACAGTGCTTTCTTGACGGACACGAGTGTCGTTGATTTGACCGATCCGAAGAACCTCAACAGCGAGGCGCTCCTCGACATCTATCAGAAGGTATGTATACACAAGGTTCGGGGCTCGACATGAGTGCATGTGCTCCTTGAATGCAGCGCAAGGATGATTTCGAGGCCCCTCTACCGTTGGAAATCTCATACTGGAGGGAAGAAGGTGAGTGGATGGAGATTGAAGCCCTCTGATGAAGTGCTCTCATGTGGGATGGCATTCTCACAGAGCCGAAGAGTGAACTTGTCTTTGAGGACCCTCTGTTCATCCAAGAGCGGCCGCGAATTGTCAGACACCTGACTCTCAACCGCCTTGACGTGATTACGCACGATGCACGTGGCTCGCGTGTCTGTTCAGGTGGTGAGCGTGCGTGCCGTTCACGCCATGCATCGAGCCATCGCTGTGCTGTGCCGAAAAGTTGACAACCTGACGTATGTGTTGAAGAGACTGCGAGAGGCTTACTTCAAGGAGCTGCTGCACCTTCGAGAGATGGTCAGGGGCGTGGATCAGCTGTTCGTATGGGATCTTATTGGCCATTGATGGTTGTGTGTTCACCATCTAGGTGTACAGGAAGGGCATTGCGAAGTCGAACAGTGAAGAATTTGATCCGAATGAGGGTGAGCCAACTGCCCTGGTCTCTGTGGAAAACGCGTGTCTCCGATGTGTGTGTGTTAGTGTACTACTTCGATCCGTCCAAGTGAATCCACAAGACTTGTCGTTCTGCAAAGAAAGTGATGCGTGATGTGGCTCCCTTGCTTTGTCAGGTACGTGGACAACGTCACTGTCGAGCTATTCAATATGAAGATCTTAGAGGTGAGACACGAAAGTCTCACTGATAGCAGCTGGATACATATGCCTTTGTTCTGTCTTTCGCCCTGCAGATAGAGGGCGTATATGCCTCCCAGCTGGGTGAGTTGCGGCAGGTGAATGCGGACCTCCGTTATGACCTCGCCCACATAGGAGACAGGTAGAACGCACACCAGCAGTATTGAATGTGCTCTCCTTCGCCCTCGTGGCGGGCTTCGTGTTACAGCGAGCTGGGGGCCTCCGCCCGCCTACGCCAGATCGCCGGGAGGATGTCTCTGGAGGGCATCCTCAACACTCTGTATATGGCCGAGGTAGACAGGGACAGCACACTGTTCATCGCCATTTGTGTACCTCGTATATTGTCAACGTCCAGAGTTCTGCGAAGAAGCCTGCCTGGGAGATTGCATGCAACAAATTCCTCCAAGACCTGAAGCTCAAGGTAAGCCGACCGCATGACGGAGACACGGGTGGGTCTCTACTGGCGATCGTGCGCTCCTCACCTGCAGAGGGGAGAGAACCTCTCGGAGGAGACAGAGCTGATGACAGTCAAGTGAGCGGAGGAATGAGCCGTGCGTCTCTCAAATCACTTCGGAATGTCTGCTCCAGGTCGAAAGTGGCAGGGCTTCAAGGCTCTCTGCACGACACACAGGTGATGAGATGAGATGTCGAAGAAATGTGGGAAGCGCTGTCATGTGGCTGTTGCAGGTCAAGCTTGAAATCACGGAGAAAGTGAACGCCGAGATGGACCACAAGGTGACACTTGTGGTACAGAAGAACTTGACATGTTTGTATTCCCTTGCCGTCGTTTCAGATCAAGGAGCTTGAAGACGAGCTGGCCCGGAAGGAACAGGTGTATAGGCAGAGACACAATGCGTATTCTTTCTCTCTCTCTTTCTCTCGGTAAACGTTATTGTTATCGCCAGCTTTTGGCGGACGCAGCTAGAAAGCAAGCAGAGCAAGCTGCGAAACCTCCCACTCCGCCGCCAGGTGAGCCGGGACACATCAGGAACGATGCGTCAGCTCGAGTGCAGACATTCTTGGATTTATTGCAGAGAAGCCGTCAGCATCGGCCGATGCCGAGACGCAGACCCTCATTGTGCCACCGAGGAGAAAATCAAGTAGGGTCGTTTCGGCTGGGTGGCCGTATCTGATTCTTTTGTTGGTTGCAGCTTCTGAGCAGGGCAGCCAGGTGGAGGGACAAGAGCTGAAAGGCTCGGCGGGGACAGCAGATGCGGGTGAGCAGCAAGTGACAGAGGAGAATCTGCCGGCAGCCGTCCGAGACAAACTCAAGGTAAGGAAAAAGGACGCAATCCCCTTGTCAAGTCATTCTGTGGCTGCGTTGTCTGGCAGGAGACGGAGCGTGAGGCTTACCGGCTGCGGACCCTGCAGTCGTTCTTGAAGCGGGAGCTCGAGAAGACGCGAGGCAAGTGCAATCTCCTTGTAACCAAGCTGCTCAAGAAGATGCGGAAGAAGGTTGATCGCGATAAGATAGAACAGCTCATCGAGAACGAGCTCGAGAAGCAGGATGAAGGAAGCAGCGTCCTCGATACGGCACCGAAGGCAGAAGCCGCAGTGCAGCCATCTCCGGCCGCGGAGACACCTGCAGCACCAGCTATTCTCGATACCGAGATGGCGACCGTCGCTGCAGAGGTTGATCGTGACGTCGAGCTTAGCCTGGCGGATCGAGAGACACAGACAAGCCCAGAGCCTGCCACCGGGGTGCAGTCGCGTGAAAAGACGCCACCTGGCCCAGCGTTGCCGACGCTACCTGGGGGATGGGCGCCGGTCAAGACGGTGGAGACAGAGGACAAGCAAGAAAACACCCTCATTACGTGGCTGGTACATGCGTAGCGTGAATCAATTTGTGCTATTTCTCGCAGCAATCGCCTTTTCGTGTGTGTAGGATCCTTCAATGCGTCTGATCCCCTTGAGATACTATCGCGAAGACGCCGAGCAACTCAGCGACCCAATCCTTGTTCGAGTGAGAAGGAATGACTCACAAGAACATAAATGATTGCACCGTGATCGTGTCTTCTTATGTCTGCAGGATCTGATCGAGGAGACAAAAACGTTGCTCTTTCAAGGACTGCCGATCTCTGATGTATTGGATGAAGAGAAGAGACGGCGCTACAGCCTCATGTGAGAGGAAGACACAGAGCTCAGCGCCACAAGAGATTCAAAAGCAATCCTTCTGCTTGTTGACCCTCTCACAGGCCGACCAGTCCACGAGCGGTACCATGGAGTGTTGTGGACCGGCTACGTGCCTGTTCACAGTGTGTGCCTCTGCTTGTATCAGGGCTCTCCACGCCCTGATGAGTACCAGTGGCCATTCACTCCAAGACAGGAGACCTTCTTCCCTGCGCACATCAGCCAGAAGACGCGCGAGAAGCTCCAACAGCACAAGAAAAAAGAGGCCGACTCCTTCATAAAGAGGCTGGAAGCCGATGGCCTCAGTAAGCGCTGCATCTTTCCACGGACGAAGAGCAACACAATGGGTTTGTGGCGGCTTGTGTTGCAGTCGACATGTCAACGCCTGTCGCTCCGGCGCAGCCTGTCCGCACAACCCGTCGACACTCCTCGCTCAGGCGACCGTCTCGCCCGGCATCTGTCAGCGGGCGTCCACTGTCCAAGGAATCCTCCCCCAGAGGCTCATCAAAAGTCAGCCTATCGCCCCGAGAGTCCCCTTCAACAAGCCCTGTCCACACTGTATCCGACCAGGAGCGCCCACCCCACACAACCAGCCGAGCAGCCGTGTCTCCTCGAACTCCACCTGCAGCAGTGCCATTCGACCGTCGCAGCCCTCCTCTGTCTGATACCTTTGACCTCTCCGAGTCGTCTTCCACACTGGCTGCTATGCGAGGGACACTTGCTGAGGTGCTGGTGCAGACGCAAATGGCCCGGCAGATGACCGGAGAGCAGCTGTCGGTTGTGGTTTCTGGCCCATCCTCACCACTGGAGTCGCCCTCCGGTCACCTGGATTCGGAGAGGCGGCTGGCGCTGTCTGAGGATCGGCCGTCTCAGCCCAGGCGGGAGCGGCCACTGCTGCCGGCAGCAACACTACCACCTGCTGCCCGAGAACCTACCAAGGAGACACAAGAAGCTGTGAGACCAGCAGAGGTGCGTCGTGAAGAGGTGCCGGAGAAGGACAGAGTGGAAAAGGCGGAAAGGCGCTCGATGGACAAGCCAACAGCAGCTGCTGCAGCAGCCAAGCAGGAGGAGATCAAAGAGGAGCGAGCTGAACAGCCACGTGTCTCCCCGCCGGATACATTGGAGCGACCTTCAATCACGAAAGAGCAGCCGCCTGCACCTGCTGCCCCTCCTCCCGCCACAGGGAAGGCGCCTTCAGTCCGTGCAGAGACCAGAATGCAGCCATCTGCGCCTGCAGGGCCTGCGCCACTCCCCGTCAGCGGGCCGCCGTCCAAACCCGCGACTATCCCAACAACGGCACCCGTTACAGCGCCCTCGCGACCGGATGCTGGTGCTCCGATCCCAAAGACGACACCAGTCCAGATTCCGCAATCGCCAGAACCACAACGATGGGACGAGCCGTCTCCCCAGCCGTCCATACCCGCACCCGAGGCAGCGGTGGAGGAGAGGGAGAAGCCCTCTGTTGAGCCGCCACCCGTCAGGCGTGCATTGGTCGGCTTGGAGACTTCCCCAACCCGTATTATAGAAGAGGAAGAGGCCGAAGTGGTCGACAGATTCGGCGCTCCGCCATCTGCCGCAGTTGTCACCGCAAGGCGCACCACTGTGTCGACTCTAAGGGGACGACCTGTGCGGCCTGATGTCTCCAGCCAGCCAGAAGAGGCCGGTGTTGAAGAAGCTGAAGCTGTCAAGCCTGATGCCGCCGTTGCCGCTGTCTTTCCCCGAGTGCCCCCGCTCTCCGTTGGTGTTGGAGTGAAAGACCGGCCGTCGGCGAAAGCTTTCACTCGACCATCTCTCGGCGTCAAGGCGCCAAGGGGACTGGGAGCTCAAGGCGGCGCATTTGGTCTCGAAGGACATGGTGCGCTGCCGCCTCTTGCGCCGTTGCCGCCTCTAGCGCCGCGACTCAGAGACGCTAGTGTAGCCGAGCTTCCGTCCGCGATGCCAGAGGAGATTGTTGAACCACGTCGAGGTCAGCAGAAGGCGACACCAGAGGACAGTCTGGAGCAGGAGATGATCGAGCTTGCGCTGAAGGAAAAGGAGGGCGACGAAGAGGTCAAGGACGCTCTTGCTGTCCTACGCGAGGCCGTTGGAGAGCCGATGTCTGACGAGGACCTCTCCATCCCACTCACTATCAGCGCAACAAGGTGAGAGAGAAGCATTTAGCCGAAGCAGAGAGACGGTCGTCCACTTCTTGTGTCTCGTGGAGCAGACACGCGCGCATGTCGGCTATCTACCACCCTGATGCGGCCTACTTCCATCCTGAAATGACACAACTGGTTGACAAAGGCCACCCATCGCTGCCTCTTCTGCGTCGCTCCTCTCCATTTGCAAGACGCGGCATGGAGATCGACACGTTGATGTGCATCGAGGGTGTCGGGCACGGCAGCACTGCGCGGGATCGGACTGCTCGCCGGCTGCCGCCCTCCATGGATGAGGACAGGCAGAGCGACGACTACGACAGGGATGACAGTAGTGTAGAAGGCCTGCCGTGGAAAGCCGGAGGGCGACAAGGTACTCCACGCATGAAATGGTATCACTAGCATCGGATAAGCCCTTTTTGTCATCATGTCTTTTCCTGCAGTTGGCAGCGAGTTGATCGACCACCGCAGAATGACCCTGTCGAGCTTCAGGTTGCGGGATGTGCGCAAGCGGCAGCGCCAAGTCATCCAGAAAAGGGAAGACTCGCCACCGCCGGCGCCCCTCGAGATAGTGCCCCTCCAGCAGTCGGAGGAGCAGCCGTCTGCAGCCAAGAAGCGGCAACACGGCAAAAAGGCCATATCATTCAGCCCATTGCCTCTCCCCATCCAGCCGCCAGCGCCCCCAGCCAGCCGTCCTCCCTCTCCAAAGATCACTCGTCTAGTCGTGCCGGGTGGGAGAATTTACTACGAAGAGAAGAAGTACGAGCTTCCGGCAGCATCCAAATCCAAGAAGCCGAAAGACCATGTCTCCGGCCATGCGAGACGCACTCACATTTCCAGCTCGCCTCGGCACGCCGCATCGATGAGGAGTGGAGGGGGCTGGCGCGGCTCGGTGCTGAAAGAGCTGGAGGAAACGGAGGAGACGTGGACAAGGCGGAAGATGTGGAAGTACCGGAAGGTGTCCAAGACGAAGATGGCAGAGACCTCAAGAGACACAACTAACCACCACCCGTCCCCACGATTGCACCCAATTGACCTCCCTCCACTGCCCCGAACGTACGTCACAGAGAAGGCTGCCACACCTGCTGTGTCATCCACCTTCTTTCTTTCTTCTTCTGGCTGTCAGTGCGACAGCGAAGGTCTTCTACCCCAATACGTGGCGTCGAGTGACAGTCGAAGGTGGCCCTCCGTCTCCAAACCAGATCTCCCCCCCGCCCTCACCTCCAATGTCACGGCCAGCCAGTGTGCGGTCTTTCGATCGCTCTGCTGGCTCAAGAGAAATGACACCGAAGAGCCCCCGGCCAGTCCTCGTCATTGTCTCCGACGGTGAGGAGCCCAGGCCGCCTGCCGTCTCAGTCCTGACGCCCGTCTCGCTGCCTCCCGTCGCAATCAACAACAGTGAAGCGGGAAAGAGGGACAATCGGGTGGCGCCCTCGGAGACAACGGATGAAGGGACGGGGAGCTACGGGTATCTAACCCTGTCGAGTGAAGGGTGGATGAAGGACCGAGTGCCGTCCACCACTGTCAAATTGCCGGCTGTTAAAGAGACGTGATGTCTGGATGTGTGTATTTTGTTACTTTTATTTATCTGCAGATGTCGATATGCGTGCGCGTGTCTTCTGGATGTTTCTTCTTGTTCGCCTGTCTGACTTGTTCTGAAGTGGATGTTCCGTGTACACGTCAGTCAACCGATTATGCAGTGACAGCACCAACAAGCTCTGTCTCCCTCGCCCCCGCCCCCCAGCCAACACACACCGTCACCCTCCATCGACGCGAAAGGATGGTCCAATCAAATAGCAACACAACCCGTCATGCACAGCCACTCAAGGGTCGACGGGGCTCGTTCGATGGTGCGTTTCCACCATCAGGATTTGCCCTTGCTCTCATCTTCTCCCTCCTCCTCGCCATTCTCCTCGTCGTCGTCTTCATCCTCGTCTTCAGCCATCAACCGTGCCCGCATCTCGGCGTCAGGGAGACCTGCACGCACACACGGCAGACAGACAGTCACACATCACATGTGTCGACGCGCCCGTGTTTGTCATTCATTGCAGACTGACCCGTTCCTTTCCGCCCCCTTTGCATCTGCAGTCTCTTGGCGGTTGGAGAGTCATACTCCTCCTCGTCATCTTCGTCTTCCCCCTTCTCCCCACTGGCCCCCCTCCCCTCGTCAGCATTGTCCTCCTCGCCCTCCTTCGCGTCGGCTTCCTCGTCCTCGTCTTCTGCCTCGCCTTTCTTCCTCGAGAGGCCGGTGCCGCGGCGTGTCTTCTTGGGCTTGACGCCTTTCTTGGCGACAGCAGGCTGCTCCTCGAACTTGACACGCGTTTGTGTTGTTTGGGTCCTGTCGTCAAGCTTCTCTTCCTCTTTCTTCGAGGGGGCCGCACTCACGCAGCAGCAACAGCTTCCAAAGAGCCCAGCCATGGCGACAGAGAGGCAGAAATTCTCTTCGGATGTGCGAGCTAAGAGAGAAGCGTTCACTGCGAGCTAATGGGGCGAGAAACCCTAATCCAGTGAGAGAGTCGAGGTCTCTGTCTTTCCTTCTTCGCTCAAGCACCTCCGTTTCGGGAGCTCCCTACACATCCCGTGTTTCAGCAAAGAACTTCCTGTGCGAGTCCTAGACTAAGTGTCCGTTCACTCGCCCTTGCACTCACCGATACGTCTATGGCCATGGCTTCTGGGTTCTTCAGCCGCACCGTCCGCACCAGCACTGTCGCAGCCACTCTAGGCTCCACACGGTGGTAAGGCAACGCACTCTTTTGGTGGCCAGGTGGACTGTCATGTTCTCGTGTGTCTTTGGGCTTCAGGACACACAACTTGGGCCGGCCCACGTTGCGCACAGAGGCCCCGCCATCGTACTGGCCGCTCCTGCTGCTCCCTGCACTCCTCGCCACCAATATCTTCGTGAAGAGTACGCACTCAGAAGAGCACTTGTAGTGGGACTGGGGAGGGGAAGGCTGTGCTCATTCTGTGTGCCTGTATGTGTGAGTAGGTTGGGTGAGCCGGCCGCGGGCAGCCCCGACATACGACTGGGAGCTGATCAAGCGGCGGGCCGCCCTCGCGGCCATGGAGGGGGAGAGCGCTCCGTCCTCCGCAGAGTGCCAGTCGTCATCATAGCGAAGAGACAAGGAGGGAGGCGGTGCCACACACATATACACGCGTTGGTGTGTCGGCGGTCTGGCGGTGGAGAATTCGATCGGTGTGCGGGTGGCCGTCCACTCGGCCGCAATGGCATGAGCGTGTGAGTGGTGACATGGCTGGCATGCATAGCTAGATCAATGATTGCTATCTTTTTGATACTAAGCAATGACGGGGTGGCGCGGTGTGGCGTGGCGTGCAGACAATGACGGGCGTTCTTTTCTGTATACACTACCGAACACACGACGGGTGGGGCAGGGGGAACAGGAAGCCGGGGGCTCGTTTGTTGGCCATTGGGGAGAGAGAGAGAGAAAGAGACGCTGCACAGCTGGTGTGCTGCGTACGTGGGCGTCAATCTTGAACTGTCTGTCTGTCTGGTCCCCCTATGCCTCTTCTCACCCACCCACCCACCCTCCCACCCTGGCTGGCTGCCTTGCGTACGTACGTTACGGCCGTGATAGGGAGCTGACTAGCAAGTGAACGTCTGTCTGTGAGTCTGTCTGTTGGGCGGGACCAATTTTGCTGCCGGGGTGTAAGCTGATTGGTGTCTTCTCTGCTGACTGACTGACTGACAGCTGCTGCACGATCTGTAACACACAGTGGCATGGCATGGCGTGGGTGGTGTGTGGTGGGGGCTGGTGCTGTGCGAGGGGGACGTCAACCAACAGGCAGGCAGCCATCCGGACACGGGAATCTGTCTGCACCAGTCAGTCAGTGCACATGTATGTATGTGTGTATTGTGTAAGTATCGCTCGTTTGTGTGTGTGTATATACAAGGGGAGGGCGGGAAGGATCGTGTTCTAGACTAGAGGGAGAGAGGCGGGTCAATTTTGACTGACCAACCCACTTGGGCGAGCGAGCTAGTGAGCCCAGTACGTACTCGTATGCGTGGCTGGCCGGCCTGGCTCATGTCTCAACGAACGACTGTCTGTAAGCTATCTAACAATGGCTGTCTGCCTGTCTGCCTGTCTGTCTGTCTGTCTGTACGGCTGGCTGGCTGGCTGTTCGTATGGCTGTCGGGGAGTGGCGTTTGCGTGGTTCAGGCTGGCTGTCGGATGGATGGATGGATGTTGGCACCGCTTTTTTGACTTTCTTTCGCAGTTAGTGGTTCGCTTCCACTCTCGCACATGCACGGGAGTTTATTATGGTTTGGATGAATGATCGACTCATGGATGGATGGATGGACGAACGGCTGCCTCTGGATGAATTGCATTGCATCGTCATGTGTGTGCTGCTGCTGGTGCTGCCGGTGCTGGGTGAGGGGTGTTGCGTTTTGTTGAGTGACATGGACTGGCTGGCTGACGGACGGACATGCAGTCAAGAAGGTTTTCACACGCCCTTGTTGATTGACATGGTGAGGAGAGACATACCTGGCACACGACGCTTCCTACCTGACACATGACGGAGGCTTCTGCATTCGTGTGGTGGATGGATGGATGGATGGGTGCATGTGTGTGTGATGTTGTGGTGTGTTGGTATCTTGTAAACTAGCTAGCTAGACTAACCCGCCCCGCCCCGCCCCGCTCACCTCAACCCAAGAGAGCGTACCCACGTGTCAGTTACGTCACTGATATACACACGTACATATGTGTTTGTTGTGTTGAATCTCCACATGACGATGGATGCATGGATGGATGCATGAGACCGCCGTATATAAACCAATGAATGGATGGACGAGTGGGTGGGTGGGTGGGTGGATGGATGGACAATGCCTCCCTGCCTGCCTGCCTGTCTGCCTGCGCAGGAGCTACTTGACCTGCCTGCCCGGGCGCAGGATGCCCCGGGCCGACCTTATCTATCCTCCGTACGTACATGTACAGGTGTCTGTCTGTCTCTGTCTGTCTATACGTCACTGAATGGATGCATGTCATAACGCTCATGGGGTGGGGTGGGACGGAACAAGTGATGATATGATGCCTGCCTTTCGTGGCCTCTGGTCGGATTTATGTTCCTCCCTCCCTCCCTCCCTACCTATCTCCCTCGCTGCCTCCCTCCCTCTCTCCCTGCCTGCCTGCCTGCCTGCATTCCTGGCTTGACGCGACGCTCGGAAAGACCAGCAAAGTGGCTGAGCGTCGTGTATGGGTGTTGGTGTGGGCGTGAGTTGGTTGGTTGGTTGGTTGATGGATTGATGGGTCGGTTTTCCGTCTTGTTTCGTGTCTGTCTGTCTGTCTGTCTTTACGTGACGTCACATGATTGACTGACTGACTGCAAGGACGGACATTCCGTCTTTTTCAAATACATACATGGATGGATGGATGGATGGCTGGCGATGTTTCGAATGGGCTTGCCTATATCCTATATCCTTTCCCACTACCATCACGTCACGTACGTGTGATCTTGGCCGTGTGTTGATGCACTCTGGAGCCGGGCGTGTCTGTGTCCCAGGGGTCTCCAACTCGAGGCCACTGGGGTCCAGACGCGCTGGTCGCCACAGTGCTGCACACGCTTCGAACACACGCGCACACGGTGCTGGGGCCACGCCCACACAAACGAACACCATGCGTCTCTATCGGTCGCCAGTCCAAATCGTGTTTTCGTCTCACCTTTTGTCGACGTGTCGTCTAATACATATCCACGGGGATGGAGGAAGGATATACGTGTGTCAAAGGGGGAGAGAGGGGGAAGGTTGTGGGTCGGTCGCTGTGCAGAGGAGGGAGGCATGGATCGATGGATTTGGGGCGGGCGGGGGGTGGGGGGTGGGGCGTCGGTCGTTGATAGCTGGAGAGACGGGTGCACGTGAGTGAGTGAGGGGGCGGGTGTGCGGTGGGTCGCTGCGGAACTCGTTTCATGTCCTATTCTGAATCCATTGATTCATCCATCCATCGTGTTCACCCCGACTCAGACCACAACGAGGCTAACACGACCATGAGTGAACTCACAGACCGGCAAACTGTCCACACAATCATCTCTCCCACCCACCCCCACCTATACACCCCTCAGTCATTCAGTCGTCTCCTGCCCTTCGCCCCTCTCCCCACCCCCATCAGCAGCACCAGGTGGTCTCTTCCTAGCCACCCTCGGCGCAGCCACTGGCCCACTGGCCCTGCCTGACGCCGACGACGATGATGCAGCAGCGGCTGGGGCTGGGGCGGGGGCGGGGGCGGCGCGGGGCAGTTGCTCGTCAAGATCTAAGAGGCGATAGAACTCCTCCTCAGTGAAACCGAGCACACGAGCTGACAGAGAGAGAGATTGCATGGGCTGGTGGGAAACGTGTGTGTGGCGGGCTAATGGGAAAGGGGTGCATACCAGCTTCCATGTGTATTTTTTGTCTCTTGAGGTTGTCGATGAGTTTGGCCTGCTTCTTGAAGACGGACACCAGCTCACCACGCTGCCTGCACACACACACACACACAAAGGCACACAGACACACATCATCCCGTTTGAACGGGAGTGTCTCCATCTCATCCTCTTCGTTAGTTGTGTGAGCGCCTCGACTACCGCTCTAGCTTCTTGACCTCAGCCATGAGGCGATCGACCGTCTGTCGGTCCGCAGACGCACTGGACACACACACACACACACAGAGGAGAGTACACGGTGGCCACGCCCATGATGCCATGCCGGTGGGTGGCTGGTTGGCAGCTTGGCATACCGTTCTCTATCGTCAGTGCGTTTGTCCCTGAGTTGGCTTCTGTACTTGTCGAGCTCCTCCTGCAGACGACCCAGACGCTTCTCCTTGCCACCCACCTCTACGTCTGCACCACACACACACACACACACAGAGAGAGAGAGAGAGATTGATGTGAGAAGCCAGCCAGCGCTGCGGGGCGGGTGGTGACTGACCTGCCTTCCTGAGCTGAGTCCTCAGCTGCTCCTTCTCGCGACGTACGTCAGCCAACATGGACTCAGTCGAACTAAGCCGCTGCAGTGCACACATACCCATTCATTTCAGAGACACACACCCAGACGCAAACTGACCTGGCTGAAGTCGTCATTCTTCTTGATATTCTTCTCCAGGTTGGTCTCCAGGTGCTGTGTCTGCCGCTGCAACTTCTTGACGTCATCCCGCAGACCCTTGGCCTCCTCTTGACACGATACCAGCTCGTGCCGGTGGGTGCCCAACTCCTGGGTGCGGCGCTGCAGCTCCTCTTGCAAGGAGAGAATCCTGAATGGTATGAATGGTATGTATGAGCAGGAAGGAGGGCAGATCAGATGCACTGATGGCACTGATGTGGTTGGTGTCTTGGGTGGGTGTAAGGTAAGGGTCACTCACTCACCGTGCTTTCTGCAGCCGAATGGTTGCGTGGAGTGTCGTCACATCGCCACCCATCGGCTGCAAGGAAGGACAACACACAGCACAGACAGACACATCCTCCACCCCTTTCTTTGTGTCTGTCTGTGTCCCATCTGGTGTGCCGCCCACCACCCCACCACGTGTGTGTTGATGAAGACGTCATCGATGACCCGTTCCTCCTTGCCCCGCACCGACCCTCCCCCGCCCTGGCCACTAGCAGCCACACTGGTGGTGGTGATGCTGCCCACCTTAGCCCCCACACTCATGGCACCTGCAGACGCTATCACACTACTGCCACTGCGGCCAACTCCACCCACCGCCCCCCTCCCACTGCTGCCGCCCTCGTCCTCCTCCCGCCCAGACATCGCCCGAGAGTACCCCTGATGCGTCAACGCACGGGTCGACGCGGACGACAAACCACCTCCACCTCCACCCGCACTAGTATCGTCACCACGCGCAGCCGGTCTGCTGCCCCGCTGGACCACCGTGTTGGTCTTGGATTGTCCCTCCAGGAATGGCGATGGCCCATCGATGTCGACATCGATGCCCAGGTCGCTGGGCAGCTGGCTCTCCAGACCTGGGGCGGACGGGTCAGCCACAGGGGGCTCCGGTGCATGTGTGTGGATGTGGGTGTGGATGTGGTGCTGCGATGGGGGTGGGGAGGGGTCGGTGCTGTCGTGTCTGAGGGTGAGGGAGGGGTGTGGAGCTGCGGCGGCAGTGCCCACACTCTCCAGAAGACGCTCCGCATCCAACACCGTCTGCACACGCAACACACACACACACACACCAGTGCAAAGCCTGCCTCTCACCCCTGCGTAGGTACTGCATTGTGTTGTGGAGTTAGTTGATGGAGACGTACGTACCTGTTCCTTCTTGCGGTCGAGTTCTTGGTTCCTCAGCAGCAGCTCCTCCTCGCGCCGCGCGAAGTGGTCCAGCACCTCGCCAGAGAAACAGCTGCCGTCCAGCATCGACGAGGACGCATGAGCCACGTAATTGGGGTTCGCCGTCGTCCGCATTATCGGCAAGCGCTTCAGCTCAGAATCACCCTGGGCTCGCGCCAGCCGTCCAGAATTGCACCTCGGCGATCGGGGAGCATCGGGCGATGAGAGGTTGAACGCATCGCATTTGGCGTTATGCCTCGGGAGTTGATAGTGGTGCAGGTCGGTCAGTGCGGCAACCAGATCGGCAGCATCTTCTGGAGCGAAGCCCTCAACGAACATGCCTCATACAACAAGAAGGGACAGTTCGACGCCGGCACCTCAGTTCTCTTCAGAAACGTTGACACACGGTGGGCAGATGAGATGAGGCAATGCCCACAGCCAGATCTGACCGTCCGATCCATCCCTTGATCTCTCCCTCTCTCTCTCTCTGTACTGTGTGTGTGTGCGCAGGTTTTCAGATCCGAAGGAGATCCCGGTTGGCGATGGCACTGCCCCCGTCAAGACGCTGCGGGCACGGGTGAGTGAGTGGATGCACATCCATCCATCCGTCCATCCATCCATGGTGACCTATGGTGGTTGGCATGATGTGGTGTGTGTCAGGCGGTGTTGGTGGACATGGAGGAGGGTGTGGTCAACGAGCTGATGAGGGGGCCGCTGAGGGACCTCTTCGACTCGCGACAGCTCATCACAGACGTATCCGGCTCGGGAAACAACTGGTGAGCGGCCGCCTGGGGAAGAACCCACGGGCAGCATTGTGGTTGTGGTGTGTGTGTATGTGTGTTGGATTGACCCCCTCAGGGCGCAGGGTTACAATGACTATGGCGTGCGGTATCGCGACCAGCTGCTCGAAAAGGTCAGGCAGTCAATGCAATCACATCGATGGGCTTCCTACTCCCTCTCTCTGTGTGTCAGGTCCGTCGTCCGGTGGAGCATTGCGATTCGCTTCAGTCGTTTTTCTTCCTCCACTCCCTCGGGGGCGGCACGGGGTCGGGCACCGGATGCTATTTGCTGCAGCGTACGGTCACATGGATGGATGGACACACATATAGCAGCGACCTCCATCTCGTGTGCGTGTGGTGTGTGTGTGTGCAGTGTTGGAGCATGCTTACCCCGATGTGTATCGCTTCGTGACGGCCGTGTTTCCCTCAGAGGATGACGACGTCATCACATCACCCTACAACAGGCACACACACTCACACTCACGGCAGCATCAGGCAGCATCAGGAAGCATGCCATTGCTGGTGTGTGTGTCTGTCATGTCAGTGCGTTGGCGCTGCGTGTGTTGAAGGAGCATGCCTCGTGTGTGCTGCCCATAGCCAACGACGCTCTCATCAAAATGACCAACGCAATGACAGCAAAGGTCGCCCCTCCGCCACTCCCCCACCACACACACACGGATGCTTCCTGTCTGCCTGCTTGCAGGCGGAGGTCTCTCAGCAGCTGGGTCGGGTGCTGCCGCCTCAGTCGGTGTCGCCATGGGAGAGTGTCAGCGTCAGGGCGCCGGGCAGGCCGGGGCTCGGCCGGGGGCGCAAGACTCACAAGCACCCATTCAGCAAAATGAATGGCATCGTTGCCAACCTGCTGCTCGACCTCACCAGGTCAGCAACATGACCCAATGCGCTTTCGTTAATGGTGTGCGTGTGAGTGTGCAGTTCTATGCGCTTTGAGGGCACGCTCAACATTGACCTCAACGAAATCACTACCAACCTGGTACACACCCCATCTGGCCACACACACAGAATGCAGCTCGTGTCGATGTGCCGGTCTGTCCATCAGTGCATCCATGGCCATGCCTCAGGTGCCGTATCCGGGTTTGCATTTTCTGCTGTCATCGATGAGTCCGATCAACAGCCACTCGGCCCCCACACGAGGAGACCCCAAGAAGGTCGACCACAAAGCCATGCTGCCAAGGGGGTCAGTCAGCCGGGGGAAGGAAGCCATGGAGTCGGCTGACATCCACGTGGGCAAAGACGCTTTTGGATGTGATCTGTGTTGGTGTCAGGTTCGATCAGCTGTTCAGCGACGTGCTGTCGCCGGCCCACCAGGTCATCAACATACACCCGAAGGCCTCCACGTGAGCCATCAAAGCATCCATCCTGTCCCTGACATTGGCTGATTGTGTGTTCCCTCTCTCTCTCGGCTGTGTCAGCTGCATGGCCACCGCGTTCATCGTCCGCGGCGATGCGGCCATCGCCGACGTCACACGGAACGTAGCTCGGTGGGCGCCAGGCAGCCGGCAGCCATCAAGGGGCATGGTGTATTTCGCGTCTGTGTCGTCGTGAATGCCTGCAGGGTGAAGAGCCACCTTAAGATGCTCAGATGGAACGAGGTACCACGCAGCCGAGAGAGAAGAGGACGGAGGCGAGAGCTCTCGCTTTGCCGGTGTGTGTGTGTAGGATGCGTTTAAGGTCGGCATCTGCGACACGCCCCCCGCCGGCCACAAGTACAGCCTCCTGTCGCTGTCCAACTCGTGTGGCGTCCGCGACCTGCTGCACCAAATACAGACCAGATTCCACAAACTGTACGACAGAAAGGTATGTTGTACGCCACACACCACAGCCACCCACTCAGATGCACATCACATCACACACCCAATGGACAGACACGTCAGTCAGTCATCTGATTGATCTGCCTTTCACCTGCCCACCTGCAGGCCCACCTGCACCACTACACGCGGTATATGCCAGCCGGGGAGATCCACGCCGCCGACGAGGCCCTCACCTCGCTCATCGCCGAGTACACCTGCATCGAGGAGCACCAGGTGCCGCCGCCACCCAAACACACCATCAACAGCACCAGCTGCCGCCCACCGGCAGCCCCAGCTGCTAGCGAGATACTGCGGCTGGGCGCTGGGAGGATCGCCCACTTCTACGATCATCATGGCGGCTGCATGGGCAGTGGTGCGGGAGGTGGTGTTGGTGATCGTGGGAATGTGCATTGGGATTGGCTGTCGTCGGTGGACAGGTCGTCGCTGCTGTGTGAGGCCAGACTGCATGAGCTCTTCAGGGCCAGACCCAGGCCGCTCATCTGATCTGACCTGAGCGGATGGGATGGGTTTGCAAGTGGGTCTTGGCGTGTGTACATATACAGTCAGATACGGTGTTGTGAATACTCATTGTACAGTCATTGAAATGGATGATTGCATTCAAGGAAGGTCTTTGTTGTGGGCTTCTGTCTGTCAGTAAGTCCTCACAAACAAGGCCACAGACACTCTACACTTACAACAATGGCGTGTGTGCACAACAAAAGAACCGCTCTCTCTTGTGTCATCGGGCACCCACACAAAACACATTGAAACACTCGCGTATGCGCGTAAGAAAAAGCCTGACTGCAGAGTAAGAGGGTATGGAGACACTCCCTCGCTATTTCACCTTCCGTCGCACGCTGCTGCCGTATATGGCATCTGAGGGCCGCTTGCTTGATGACATCAGCTTGTCTTGCTTCTCTCTCTTGGTCTGCTCCACCATCTTCTCCCGACAGCGAATCGCAGCATCAAGGGCTGCACTGTCACTCCCATACTCAGACAGAGGGAAGCAGCGCGTCTGTTGCTTGCAAGACGGATTAGGCCAGTAGGCCACCCATCTCTTCCGCCTCTTGTCCCATCTCACACCCCTGTGGCCGCTCTGCCTCTCGGCTGGCTGCTTAAGGCTCGCCGCACCGCTCGCCTCCTTTGCCTTGCGAACCGCGACGGCCTTGTCGTAGGCCCCCTTGATGCCGTGTTTGTTGATGGCGAAGCCTTTGGTGCAGGTCTTGCCGCCCTCGTTCCAGTACGCCTCCAAGGCGTTGTGTGCTTTGTCGAAGTACACCCCCTTGACCTTGGCGGCCAGCTGGTCGATGAGCTTCTGGTTCTTGCGGTCGACAGTGATGGCGGCCTGAACAGGGACGCATACAGACAGCAGACATAAAGTGAGAATAAACCACGTCAATGCCATTCATGCTCACACACGCACAATTCTCTGATCCGGCCAGATCTTCTCCATCATCTCCCGCCGCCTAATGGCCGCCTGCTTGGCGCCCTCCTCGCCGAGCTTGGCCACCGAGAAATACTCCAGCTTCTGCTTGCTGCTCTCGTACCACGACGCAACCCAACGGCCTCTCTCGTCATCGCGGTACACGCCGGTGATCTCGCTCTTCTTGTAGCTCTTGATGGGGCGGCCGGCCTTCTCGTTGTCTTGTTCGTTCTGCAGCCGACACTCCTCTGCCGCCCTCCTGGCCTCGTCGCGGCCCCCATACTTGCGCACGCCGAAAGACCTTGATTTCCATTTGCCGTTCACCCTGACCTGGGCGGTCCAGAAGCGGCGCTGTTCGTCGAAGAACACGCCCTGGACGGTCGATTGATGGACGGGGGTTGCCCGTACTGCCGCCCGTACTGCCGCCTTGCCGGTCGCCTTGGGCTGCTTATAGGTCGAATCGCTGAGGTGGTCGCCGCCACTCCCTGACAAACAGCAGACACGGGGGCATGGCGGCAGGCACGTGGGTGCATTCGTGTGTGCGTACCCGAACTCTCATAATCATCGTCATCGTCATCCTCTGCAGCAGGGGGTTGCACCAGAGATGTGATCGACGCTCTCTCACTGTCTGTGTCCATCTGTGTGTGTGCGTGGCTGACCGTCGGGTGGATCGTAGTCCTCGTCATTCTCATCATCGTAATCGCCGCTGCTGCTCTCGTCATCGTTGCTGTCGTCGTCACTCGAGCCGCCCTCATCGTCCGACGGGTCGCCACCCACTCGGCCACCCCTGTCCTGGCGACCCTGGCGGTTCCGCTCACGGCGGTCTGCAGCGGCAAGCAACACCATCATTGGTGGGCGCGTGTTGTGTGTGCATGTGTGTAGACATACCGTTGAGGGGCATCATCTCGCTGACCGATCCGGACATCTCAGTTGCACCAGCCTGCCGCAGTGAAGCACAGAAAGGCCCACTCATCCATTGGTGCAGCTACTGCGTTTGCCTTTGGGGTGCTCTTCCCACCACGTGTGTCATATTGTCGTCGCCGCTGCCCGCACATGTGCCGGTCGGCGCCCGCGTAGACGCAGCACCTATAGTGGAAGCCACCTGATGCACAAACACAGGCGCGACAGAGGAGGGAGAGGCAATGTGACGACACCGACACTCTGTCGGTGGGCATGCAATGGTGCCTTTGCTACGGGGAATTCATCGACGCCCCATGTCCCTCCGTCTTCGTGCTCTTTCCGACCTCAAGGGATGATGATGCAGATGCTCCCTTCTTGTCCTTCCCCTTGCCCTCGTCAGCTGACTTGCTGTCGCTTGAAGTCTTATTGCCCATCCTGACACACACAACGGACCACTCTCGTAACGGGAGGCAGTTTCAACACACTATCCCAGCTCTTACCTGCTGGCCTGTGAGTCTCAGGCTGGAGCACAATGTGTGATGAGGCCGCCCCGAGAGAGATCTGTGCTGGAATTCTTCCCAGGTCGGTCGGTTATAGACGCCTGTCCCTAGCGCGGCGCATGCGGGAGAGCGGTTACACCGAATGTCGTAAGTGGCCCGAAAGCCTGGTCCAGTGTCTTTCACGCACAAGCAAACGAACGACACGCAACAGGAATCACCCACGCACGCTCCACATGCACGCTGCATGCGAGCCTGGAATGAACGAAGAGGCTCGCGAAAAATGACTGAGGTAAGCCAAGGCCTGTTGTAGACGCGGTGCGGTGTGAATGCAGGCTGATCTCTGTCGTGTCGCGTACAGGCGTCGCATCTTGCTGGTCTGAGGAGCAAGTGTGCTCAGCTGGCGGCACTCCAGCAAGGCATTGAGGAGCTTCGTCAGAGGGTGGGTGAACACAAGACAGACAGGTGATCCACCCGGCTGCACCCGTGCCGCACTGCTGCTGCGTGTCTGTTGCGTGTTGTCTGCAGGCTGGGAGGGTGTTGAAACTTAGCCGCAGTAGAGATGACTCATCGCAGCCGCCCGGAATCAGAGCCTCAGAGGTGAGATCAAGGTGCACCGACCATCACACATGAAGATGCTCATTTTGTCTGTGCGCTGCTGGCCGTTGGTTCCTTCAGCACGTCCGTGGCCAGTGTGCGGTGCTGGTAAGTCTCCTCCAGAGGCTTGCTCATGACGACCTACGGCCGAGTGAAGTGGAGTCGCTCGTGCACCTTGCCAACACCAAATGTGACACCATCTCGGCCATGCTGCAGCGACCGGTATGCTGACACCTGCACACAAGTCGCGCATTGAGCTGACTGACAACATGCAATGCTCCATTTGTGTATGTGTGTGTGTGAGTGTGTGTGTGTGTGTCAGTCTTCCTCCGTCCCGTCTCTCATCACTCTGCCCGAGTCATGCTTCAGCGGCCACATCGGCCCCCTTGTCGGCACCAAGACCATCATCACCAAGCTCGCCCCCTCACACCCGTCCCTGCACACCATCTCCCGCAAGCCGGTCACACACAAGACCCTCCACCTGGGCAACCGCTTCTCCTTCGCCATCACGGTGACCCCACAGCAGGTGGCTGTGTGGGGTTCGGCATTCAGCCGGGCGAAGCGAGCGGTCTTGGCATGTGCGCCGAGCCTGGGCGTGGTGGAGCTGCTCGAGCATGCGAGGGACTCGCTGGAGGAGCTTGAGGCGTGGTCGGATTGTTATCATGTAGACAAAGCCGTCGGCGAATGGCTGCGGGAGGGACGAACGGGCGAAGAGGTCATCTTCCCCCTGCTGGCACGCGTCAAGGTGGCCGGTTGGTGGATCTGTGTCGCCAACAGACGGCACTGGACACCCATGTAAGCTAAATACATGGTCAGAGAACCCCACACTCGCATCTTCCGCTGTCTGTCTGTCTGTCTGTCTGTCTGTCTGCAGCTCGCTCGTCGATATCCAGCTTCGCGACACGTTTGTCGTGGATGACCTACCTCAACTTGACTTAGACTACGACCACCCCGAGAAGTGCTCTGGCCACAAGGGCGATGCCTGCAGCGGCTGGCTGGCAGGGCCGGGACCGCATCATCTGACGCTCGAGGTCCCAGAGGGATGGGGGGGCGCCTGGCACATCGAGGACCTCCGCCACATGCTCAAGCCATCCATCAAGTGAGAAGAGAGGAGGGCATCGGCGTATGCCCACATATGTTAGCCACTTCGTTCGCGCGCACGTGTGCTGTGTGTGTGCTCTATATGGCAGACGGCTCAGACGCATCCGGTGTGCTCCAATCAGAAGGTGGAACTTGGACAAGGTTATCGACTTCGCCATGCAGCTGGAAGAGCTTCACATAGACCTCGATGACAGAGAGCACAGCATCGATACCGAATTCTTACAGGTACGTGGAGGCTAAATGCTGCTGCCCACATGCAGGGCACCAGAAGCAAATGTGTCGCGTGGATGTGTGTGCCGTCCATCAGATCGTTGCGCATCTTCGATCCACATGGATGGCCCCCCACGGCATCATCACCTTCACCTGCTGTCTTGGCGTCACCTTTGACATCCTGCGGGAGCTGCAGCACTTGGAGAACTGCCCATCCTGGGCTGACACACTCATCCATCTCGCTTCTCTCGTCAAGCGTGTCGTGTTTCCTCATGGGCTGGGGCAGGGCGAGGCAGTACCGTCTGTTGTGCTGTATCGGCTCCCTCAGCTGGTCTTTTTGCAAGCTGAGAAGCTGCAATTGTGCCATTCTGCTGCTGGCTCAGAGCCTCTTCCTGGTGCTGTCCTCTCGCACATATCTGATACCTACCTCCCTCGGGTCACAACGCTTGATCTGGGAGAGGCAGTGGGGATGAGAGAGGAGGCAGTGAGCAAGGCCTTAGACCTCAAGTCGATCAGAGAGGTGCATTTTGAGAGGAAAGCACGGATTTCTGTGCCGTTCTTCTTCCCTCGCTGCTTGGGGGCGTGCAGCCAGACAGGCTCCCCTCTACACATCAAGACCGATTATAGAGAGTCCGCTGGTGTGAGGGTCGACACGAGCGTGTGGGCGCTGTGGGAGGGCGGGGGTGGGAGTGAGGGACAGAAAGGGGTCCAGAGGCGCGTTCAGAAGATCAGTGTCACAGTCCGTTGGGAGCGTAGCATCAGAGATGATAAGAAGGGGGGCAGCAGTGAGCCAGCGAAGGAGAAGGCATACGATCAGGAAGGGGATAGGGGCATCTTGAAGGTGTGTCTTCACGCCATCGATAGGTGCCCTCTCCTCGACTCGATCGTCGTCACGTTCGACCGCTGGAGCTTCTCTTGCTCCTCCGGTGATGAGCTAGAAGCCAGTCGTGTCGAAGCCAGTCCCATCGATATGGTGGGAGTCAGCTGTGAGGCAGTCAGAAGCCAGCTGCTATCGCGTGGCTTCGTGGCGGTGCAGACAGGCCCCTCGTGTGTTCGGTTGTGTCGAGTTTTCGGCCGTGTGTTCCCCCGATGGCTGGTTGAGAATGTGTCGGCCCTCTCCCCGTATGCCGTTTTCGCACCCCCTACCTCCATGGAGGATACCGTGTCGCTGCCCGAGTCTGGCTTCTCTTCTTCTGCCGTATTCTCACGCCGTGCGTCAATGGATGACACTGTGTCGCTGTGTGAGGCTGTGCTGGCACATGTGGGCATGCGCTTTCCTCGTTTCATAGCTCGGCAGCTCAGCAATGAGTTGGAGAGGGCTATGACAGGAGAGGCACGCGGGTGTTGGCGCAGACTCAGACATGAGGCGCGGCGCAAGAGAGGCATGAGTGAGTTTTTTGGGGGTGACTGGCCGGAATCAGACAGGTGGAGAGAGAGTCAATAGAATAGAAACCCTTTGACTGACTGGAGTAGCTGCCTACGATGGCTCGGATGAGTAGCTGCCAATGTCGTGCTACACGAATCAGTGTACTCGGACCGACTATATGTCTCCAATCCAAAGAGACACCCCCGCCATGCAACCTCTATTTGACGCCCACGTGTCAACTGCAGGAATCGGCTTGCCACAGTCAGTGCCCTGTTGTAAGAATGCTTCGCTAATTTGTGTCAAGAGCAATACACGAAGTAGAATGACCTTGACAGACAGACAGACAGAGTGAAGCCAAGCAATGACACAAACCTAAGACAGTGTGACGTACGCCTCGGAAAGACCCAATGGCTAGCTCTTCTATGTACACTGCATGTATCCATCCGTCCCTATGACACACCGACCTACGCACCACCTCCTCCCTCCCATGCGTCTAGCAATCCAACCCCTTCCTGATCACCGCCTTTGCCAGGCGGCACCGGCCCACGATATACGCGCGCGTTGCCTTTCACCTCCCGCCTCTGCCGCCTCCCCCGACTGCCGGTGCTGCTGGTGCTGCTCGGCGGGCGGTCCCTCGCCGAGGCAACAGACAGAGACGACCCCGGCCGGCTCAGTGGCAGTGCGTCTGATCCTTTGCTGCTGCTCTCTGGCCGTGGGGGATGTGGCGGTCTTTCTCTCGGCACCGTCGGTTGTCTCTTCGGCGCGGTCTGGAGGGATGTCGCCTTGAGAGTGAGGGATGAGAGCTGCTCTCGGTCAGGCATGTGTTGTGTCTCGGGGGTGAAGGAGAGCCGTCGTAAGGGTATCCGGGTCGGCGGGCGGTCTGCATCGGCACCCTCGGCTTCAGCATGTCCTGGCCGATGGGATCGAGGGATGTGCGCGTGCAGCCCTCTGAGTGACCGAATCCACAGCAGCCGCGCCTCTGTCTCCTCCTGTTCCGTCATCACCCCAATTCCAATGCCACTGGACGATCGAGCCATGACCATGTCTCTTATGTCGGCAATCGTCGTGTGAGGCCGTGTTTCGCTGCCTCTCCTGATAGGCCGCTCAGACATGGACCTGAACATACTGCCTGTTGCTGCTGTTGTGCCGGGCCGTGAAGGTTGATCCGTGAACAGGGCCGCAGTCGAGTCGGGGCGAGACATGCCAGGCATTGGGGGAGGTGAAGGGGGCGGGAGGGTTGTGTGGGTGCACAGGGAAGCCGATGAGGCCGAGTGGGGCCGCCGTCTCTCGGTGTGGGTGTCTTTGTCAAATGGCTTGTCCGAAGCAGCAGCTGGTGTCTTGGAAGTCAGTTGCTGCTCCCCTTTGGGTGGCTTCTGCAGCGGGCGGATCACCACATATCGGTGGCTGAAAGCTCTGGGCAGCACATGCGAGACACACAGACCGACAAGGACACATATATACACATCGATCGATCACGTGCCTGCATGCCTGTGCCTCACCTCTCAGCTGGCAGTTCATCCAGGAATCCATCTGGCGGTTTCTGCAGCATCTCGTCATCCTCGGGCATGAGTGGCGGCACCGGTCGATGCAGCTCCTTGTGCCGTTCTTTGGACACCAGGAAGGCGCGCGACTTCTGTTTCGTCATGATGGGCAGAAACGGAGGAGACACCAAATCGCCTTCAGCTGCTGCTTCAAGCATCTCGGCTGGTGGCGTTGCTGTGCGAGGGGGGCAGAGATCAGCATCCAGGTAGGGATTCTGAAAGCAGACAATCGACTGATGAGAAGGATCCGAGCATTCCATTCGCTTCATACCCTTAGCAGTTGTTTGAAGCTAGTTTTTTGTGACCGCTCCATGGCCTCCTTGACCCGTTTCGCTGCCTGCACCTCCCGCTTGGTGACCCTTGCCCCCACCTTGAGAGGCCGGGGCCTCAGCACCAGCCCCATGAAGAGAGCTGCCTTCCTGACGTCATGCCTCTGGTCCGTGTGCTCGGGTGGACTGAACTCGCCCGAGTGGAGACACAGCAGCTCCAGCAGTGAGAGGTCAGAGGTGAGAGGGACTGGCAGCAGTTCGGGATCGGTGTCGAGGTGCTCCAGCAGCTGCAGGGCGTGAGGGTGTTGGTGCATCTTGTTGCGCAGGAAGGGCGAGTGCTGGAAGGACGGGAGGCCATACAAGGAGGAGTAGGCCTCCACCAGTGTGCGAAGGATGGCACGCTCGCCTCTGACCAGAGGAAATGGAGCAATGAGACAGTCGAGGTGGGATGAACCCATAGATTTTGCTTACCTCTGCAGCTGCACTTGGAGTTGTTCAGGTGCATAGATGGCTGCCCGTTGGACCGCCATGGCCACCAGCCGCCGAAACGAGTCCTTCGGGAGCTTCGTCTTGGCATCATTCGCCGCAATCGTATAGCACTCGACATTGGCTGAGTCAGCCACAACAGTCAGTGGCTCGGGTATTCCCACCAACGCAGAGATTAGCCCCACAACGTGACCTCGTTCGGCCACACTGACGTCCTGGTAGGTGCGGGGGCACAGCCGGTCCAGGACATGCCCGAGCTCGGCCTGCGTGAGGGAGGGGGTTGCCGCGGCTGCCTCGCGGATGGCGGCGGACTCTGCCGGTGGTGGCGGCACTTTTAGTTTTCGCGATCGACATGTGCCTGAGCTGATGATGTAGACATGAGACAGACTGGAGCCCTCTCTGCGGGAGGCAGAGAGCAGCAACAGACACAGAACACAATTCGACTGACGGTGTGTGTATCCGTCTGCTCATTCACTGACTCACTCACTCGATGATGATGTTTCCTTTGCGCTTGGTCTCTGACTTGAAGAGCACACTCAGTTTCTCCAGCGACCCATCACTCTGGCAAGACAGACCGGGAAAGTGACCCTGATCGAAAAGACGACAGGAACAGACATCGTGGCTTCGATACGCACAGCCGCATCCCGGTTCCTCCAGCTACCCGCAGCAGCTCGACTTTTGCCTGAATGACGCCTGGTAGCTCCTTCAGCAGCTCCTGAAACGTCTTGCCGCGGTCATACATCACCCTGCAAACACAGGCCACTCATCCCCCTCATCACTGTCCCCATTTCTCCTCCCCCCGTGCTTACTGCCTCCGCGGCTGCCTCCCCGCGACAAGCCGCACAGGCCTTCCCGCCGGCGAGGAGTCTCCTGAGGGATACCCCGGCTCCTCACTGCTCGACCGCCGGTCCGCCCTCCCTCTGTCTCGTTCGAATATGGCCCTTCTCGCCTCGGCCGACGCCTTGGCAATGAAGGCTTCGGTGTCAAACGAAGTCAGGAAGGTGTAGAAGTCTTGCCATGATATCTCCTGTCTTGGGGCTCTCTCGGGTGGGGCGCTCTGCGGCCGTCGTCTTCCAACGCGGCCGAGGATGCTCTCTGATGACTGTTTCAGCCAAGGAAGGGTGGTCATCGGCAACTCGGCTCCCTCTCTGGTGTCTCCCTCCCTCTCCCTCATGTCCATTAGAGCTGAATACCACAGTGGCGAGGCAGCCTTCAACACATCAGTGGGCGGTCGCGGCAAGAACGGCAGCTGGAACTCCAGGATCTTGCAGAGGGCGCGGTAAAAACATTGCAGCCTCACCCACCGCACATACTGCTGTCTCGCCCTGGGGCTGCCCCTCTCCGTCGGTGGCGGGCTGCCTATGAATTCGAGCTCTTCTCTTGCAATAGCCTCCAGCCACTGGGAGAGCGAAAGCCGCAAAGACGACGTACCATCCGTTGGCATCGCGTCTCCAGCGCCGCTTCTCACAGACGTCGAACGTCTGGCCGCGATAGGTAGCCGGAGGCCGACAGTCACTCTCGGCGGCGATGCCTTGGCCTTGAATGTGCCCTGGCTGAATGATATCCTCGAGGGCCGCGACTCAAGGGGACTGCTGTCTTCCTCCATTTTTTGTAGTCTCAGTCCCGGTCACTCGGTCAGTGAATCTATTGCAAAGTCGGCCGGTTGCTTGAGTATCTGCAGCTCACCATAGAAGCAGTCGCGTGGCGCGCACGAAAGAAGAGGGAGAAGCCCGAGGGGGAAGGCAAGCCAATGCCAGGGTTTGTAGGGTCAAGGGTTGTAGGGTCAAGCTGGGAGGCGGAGAACCGTCTGTTGGTCTTTTGACGGTTTTCTTGTTTTGGGAGCTCAAGTAGAGCCGTCTGGTCAATATCTGTTGTTGTGGAGCCGCGGCCTCTATCGTCTCGCCTTGACATCGCCAGCCTGCCAGAGAAGTGGTTGATTCGCCATGGCGAACGAGAACGTCGTCTACTTGGCCATCGGGCGGATGCGTGACCAGGTCATCCTCGCCTCTTCCTACGACAAGATGGGCAACAACGAGAAGAACGACCTCGACAGGGCCTTCCAGGGCCACCTGTCAGAGTCCCTCTCCCGCATGGCGCCGGGCGGCCGCGACAAACGCTTCTTCGGCGAGGGCTGCCTCTACCTCCTCGCTGACCGCGAGCTGACCTGCCTGTATTGCGTGGGCACCCGAACGGCTTCGTACCCTGAGCGCCACGCCTTCGCGTGTCTGACGGACCTGCAGCAGGCGGTGGGTGGTTTGAGTGAGGACGCGCAGAAGCTGAGCATGCTGGACGCCAACGCGCTGACCAAGCCGCTGCGGAAGCCGCTCAAGGAGCTGATGGACACGTATGACCGGCCGGCCAAGTTTGACAAGACGGCAGAGGTGCGCGAGAAGGTGGACAACGTCAAGGACATCATGCAGGAGAATGTCAAGAAGATCCTGGAGAGCCACGCGAACATCGAATCGCTCGAGCAGAAGACCGACAACCTCCGCACATCGGCCCAGCAGTTCCAGCGCAACGCCGTCGACCTGCGGCGCATGATGTGGTGGCGCAACATCAAGGTCAAGATCATCCTCGCACTCGTCATACTCGCCATCGCACTGGTACGGCCACTCACACCACACACGCACATCCATGTATATGCGTGCTGACCGTCTGTGTGTTGTGTGGGGTGTGCAGTACATCCTGCTGCCGATCATCATGCACGCGAGCTGACCGACTGTTTAAGCCTAGCTCCATGTATGGCACGGCTGCTGTGGGCGTGTGGTGAGGTGGGCGTAGCGGTGAAGTTTTCGCTCTGCATCGTGTGCCTGCTCGACGACGATTGTTGTGTGTGTAAGATCGCTGCTGCTCGTACTCTCTCTCTCTCTCTCTGCTACCTCGTTGTCTATCCTGTGTGTGAATAAGTGTCGCAACCCTTGTCCCTCTCAGTCAGTCTGCTACCTCCCTACCTCCGGCTGCCTTCACACACGAGTGTGAGCTGCGTGGGTGCTGGTGACAAGTGCGCTTTCGTATCTATTCAGTGCGAACGCCGCTTTCGTGACCTGCATCCTGACCAGCTCATTGCTCGGTATGTGTATGGGGCCAGAGACCTGACCGAAGAACACCTTGACATGTTTTTGCTAGTACAGGTGTTTTGACTGCGTGCATGTATGCATTTTGCACGAGTGTGTGGCACCAGACCAAATGACACCCTTCAATTCATGGTCCTTTCCAGTCACCAGGCATTTTACAGCGGTTGCTGATTCCCTTTGGAAAGCCCCTCTCGTGTGCGGCAAGAAAAGGGAGCTGTACTTGCGGTGGCCAAGGCAGGCAGCCGTCGAGCGGCGGAAGGGAAATGGTGGAGAGGGGCGAATTGCTTGTCTTGGGATGTGCCTGTTGCTTCCTCATGCTGCCCATCGACGCCAGATCAGACGTGCTGCTGGCATTTTGCTGCCTGCAGAATGCCCTCATCGTCAGAAGGGAGAAGATCTGGTTGCGTCGGCGAAAGGTACGCGCATGTCTGTGAATGGGATGTGCATGTGGATCTCCTTCCCTCATTATGGCTTCCGTCTGTGTCTGTCCCTCTTCAGCCTCCCTCAATTCCTGACCAAGCCGGCCTGGAGGGTCGGCAGCTCATCAGCCAGCTGCTCACCAATAAGGTGAAGGGCGTGACCTCCACCGAGGGCAACAAAAACAGGTGGTTGGCGCTCAACGGTATGTATGCCTACGCACACACACACACACACACACAGACACGTGGGCACACCCCAGCTTGGCACGCATGAGTGTTGCCTGGGTGGTGCAGATCGTGCTGGTGGTCGTGTGGGCACTGGTAGTGAGCCCCCGGACGACGAGAGTGACCCGAGCGACGGCAGCAGCAGCGACGGTGGCGAGGCCGAGGACTACGAGCCGCCCGACGGTCAGCGACGCACACACACACACACACACACACAGAGAGAGAGAGAGAGATGGGGCCAAGCACATATCTGGTGCGATCCCCTGTTGCAGACGATAGTGAGGACGATGATGCCGACAATGTGGTGTCGCGTCGTGGACGTGGTGACGGCCTCGGCAAGGGCTCGGCGTCCAAAGAGCCGACGGCAGTGCGGGTGCCCGCCCCATCTGGTACACATAACACCTGCATACATTCAGAGCGCCGCCGCACGTCACCCGGCTGTGTTTGCTGTTTGTGTGTCAGGGACTGGCGACCTTCGCGAACGGGCCGAGACGGCCAACAGGCGACAGAGCGACGAGAACAACGAGAAGGCCGCCCTCCCAACCAGGAGCTACGAGAAGAGCGAGATCACCGGCGTGCGTCGCGACAGCACGAGAGGCCGTTGGGTTGCGTCCTGGTACGAGAACGGCAAGCAGAAAACGGAGAGCTTCCCGGCGGCCAGGTTGGGCGAGGAGGGCGCGAAACGGGCGGCCATCAAGCGGCGGGAAGACATGGAGGAGAAATGGCCGAATCAGAGAAAGGTGCGTCTTTGTGCATAAATGGCATCGATGTGATTTCTTCTCACCCTTGTTCAGACTGCTATCATTATCGATGACGATAGTCGCAAGCTCATCGCCCAGCTGCTCGAGAAGGATGTCAAGGGCGTCCGCTTTGACGAGCGCCATTGTAACAGGTGGGTCGCGTACTGGTCCAAGGGCGGGACACAGCATGGCAAGTACTTCGCCATCAACAAGCACGGCGGCATCGAGGAGGCCTACGACAAGGCCGTCGCGTGCCGCAGGGAGGCTGAGGCGAGCGGTGCGGCGAGCCTCCAGCAGCCAGCCGAGAGGCAGAGCGGCCACAGGGGTGTGATCTGGGACAAGGCGGGCAAGAGATGGGTGGCCCGCTGGACTGACGCGTCTGGCGAGCAAAAGCACTGCCACTTCTCTCTGTCCACGCATGGGGGTGACAGAGAGGCAATGGCAGCTGCGATTCGCTGGCGGGAGAGGATGGTTGAGGAGACCAAAAGAGAGAAGCAGGACAGGCAGATGTCGCCACGCCAACGGGACAAGTAAGAAGGGATGCTCACTCACTGTGAGTCAGGCTGGGCGATCCTTGTGTATAGAGGACGCGTGTCTGTTTCGTTTGTGCAGGCGGCCCAAGGCGGCCAGCAAGCGACAGAATGACAAGAACAACGACAAGGCCAGTCACCCCACCAAGAGCCCCAACAACAGCAGCACCGCGGGACTGCATCGCAAAGTGTATCGCAATGTCATCACGAAAGACGTCACGCATAGCTATTGGGTCGCGTCGTGGTACGAAAATGGCAAGAGAAAGAAGGAGCACTTCTCGGTCGCCATGTTGGGCGAGAACGGCGCGAAGCGGGAGGCCATTCGGCGGCGCAAGGACATGGAAGAGAAATGGCCGACTCAGCGAAAGGTACACGAATCCAAGAATGGAATGTGTGGCCCTTTTCGATCACGGTCTTTTGTGTGTATCTCCGTCTCGTTCATTTAGGCCGCCATCACGCTCAACCGCCAGGACAAGAAGCTTATCGACCAGCTGCGTGGCAAGAAGGTTAAAGGCGTCCACTTCGACGAGCGCCACAACAGGTGGATGGCGGCCTGGGGCGTGGGCAGAAAGCAGCGTAAGAAGAGCTTCGCTATCAGCACCAACGGCAGCATCGAGGAGGCCTACGAGAAGGCCGTGGCGTTTCGCAAGGAGAAGGAGGCGAGCGGGGCGGCGAGCGTCCGACAGCCGGCCGAGATCCAGAGCGGCCACATCGGTGTGAGCTGGAACAAGAAGAGGAAGGCATGGGCGGCCAGCTGGTATGATGCGGCTGCCAAGCCGCAGTGCCACTACTTTTCTGTGTCTGCATATGGGGGTGACAGTGAGAAGGCCAAGGCAGATGCGATTGACTGGCGGGAGACGATGGTCGAGCAGGCAGAGAGGGAGATTCTTGTATGTAGATAGCTTCTGCTTGGATACGTGTCCGTTTCATTTCCGGATCAGTCGATCTTTCGTCCAGAGTGACGACTTGGCTGGCATGCGTATGTATCCATGCTGCGTGCATGCCTGTCTGGCTGGCTGACGCGTGGCGGTGTATATGAGTACCAAGTCTTTGTTTGCCTTGATTTCCTACAAGGTTTGTCGTCTCGGCTTGGCTCTTATCACTGACGAGAGATGTCTTCAACACACAGACACGTCCATCCATCCATCCATCCAGCAATCCGTGCACATCAGTCATCCGTGCATTTCAGTCATCCAATGTCGGTCCGTCTCACAGACACACAGACAGCCGTTCATGTATCAGAATTGTCGTGGCTTGAGGAAGAATGGGCCGGACTGGGTGTCGAGTCGACGCAAGGCATCATGGCGTGGCAGTGACAAACTCCACTCGCCCTGAGAGGGAGAGAGAGATGTTGATGCTGGTGGGCTGACTGACTGACTGACCGACCTGCATCGTCATGTTTGGGTTGGCACTGTTGTGTTGGTTGAGGCGGAACGAGTCTGATGACGAACTGGCGAGCTGCCGAAAGTCGACAGACCTGACACGCCAACCAATACAGAAGCAGACGAACGTGGTGTGTCTCTTTGTGTGTGTGTGCCTCTCTCCCTCACTACCTCCGTCCCTATCTGTCTGTGTGCATGTGTGTACCCTGTGTGTTGGTGCGGCCGTGGGCGGCGGTCGTCCCCGTTGAGGGCGTCAGCAGACGAGCGCATGTGCATGAGTGGTGACATGGGATAGCCACGCTCATCGTTCCACTGGTCAGGTGCAGACGCTGCAAGCGGGCGGTCGGCCTCACGCGCCGATGACACCGGCGGCTGTGCAGTGGCCTTGTTGGGTTGTTGTGGGGCAAACATGCTGCGAGACAAGCTGTTGTGGGACACACACAGAGAGACACACATTCCAGGGCTCTGAGGCTGGCTGGCTGGCTGACCGTTTGGTGTAGAAGGCCTTGTCCATCATCGGCCGCTCGCACAGCTGGTACAGCTCGCGGCGCAACGCTGCAAAGTAACCATCGGACGCTGCAAATGATGGCCGGGATGCATGTGTGTCATGTGTGTGTCTCATGTGTTGTTGCGTGCCGTCACTCCCTCACTTTGCGGCCTATCGTCGGCATCGGCGTGTGGGTGCGATGGGCTGCGTGTCTGTGGCCGCTGCTGTCCTTGTGGCGGTGTCTCGACGGGATGACTCACTCCTATTTACACACAAAGCAGACAGTCGTGCGTGTGTTGTCTTTCTCGTGTGTGTGGGTGTGTGCTTGCCGTGGTCTCCTTGCTGTCTATCATGGATGCTGTTGGCCTTTGACGGCTCCTCCCTCCTGGCAGCCTTGATTTGCGCAAAGATGCCGCCGACCACCTCACCAACCCTGGCACCCTTGGCCGGCCGCGGTATGTAGCGCTTCCGCTTCCCCTTTCTATCGGACAGCAGCATCGATTCACTCTCTCACTCACTCACTCACTCACACACATACGTACCGATTGCTTCACTCTTTCTGTGTCTCACAGTACACATACATATCGATGTTGCACACACAGTCATCGATCGTCACTGTCCCGTCGCCGTGATCGAGTCCCTCTAGCTGTCTGTCTTCATCCGGCCACACGATCAGCGACGAGCACCAAAACCACGTGACGCCGGTGCGATCGACCGCACCCGGCGCGCGCGCGCCTATGTGCCCGTCGATGGTCGTGCGCACGAATGAAAAGGATCATGCAGACAACAGGGACATGCAACACTCGCAGCCAGTCAGTCAGTCGAGCCATCAATAACGCACGCAAAAAGCCTATCTATGCCTTGTCTGCTCCAGCCAGCCGTGCCGCCGTCAGTCAGTCAGATCTAGGCTCTCTTTGCCGCAGAAAGGCGTCACCCAGGCCATCAGTCACCGCTGTTCGCTGCCGGTGGCGTATGTGCCACCACTGCTGGTGCTGTCAACTGGGACGCGTAGAGGATTGCCACGAATTCTCCCAGATATCACGATGGGCGGCTTGAGCTCCAGGTACAGCTGACCCACCTGCTGGATGAGCACGAACGCCGCCACCAGGAAGAAGACCGAGATGAAAATGGAGCTCTGCACCTTGAACAAGATCCACGCCGCAAACACGCTCGACGCGAAGTAGCATCCCAGGCCCAGCACGAAATAGATGAGGCACGTCTCGGAGGTCACCTCCATGAACTCGACAGCAAACGAGACGGACTCCACGCCCTCGCCCCGCAACGCCCGCCCAGGTCCCCACATGACCACCAAGCTGCCGATCAGCACCACCAGCAGATTGAAGCCAAGCGCGGCGCCCGTCGAGGTGACGAAGCCCAGTTTGAGGAACGGGTTGTTTTGCGCAGGGACACCCAGCAGAATGCCGGCCGATGCAAAGCCCGCCAGCAGAGAAGAGATGCCGGTGAGCGCCTGGAAGACCGAGACGAAGTAGTCGAGCTCCATCTGGCGCACGGAGAGGCTGGTCAGGTGAAAACCTGTCAGCACGTTGGCTTTCGTCGCTTGTATCATCGTAGCGGCTGCTGCTGTAAGTTGGGAAGCTCCGTCCGATGGGACTTTCCGGAGATCCCTCCCGCTTGGAGTGCGAGCTTGAAGTGTAGAGAGAAGCTGTTTCCAAAGATCTGACAGGCAGGGAGGCAGGCAGGCAGGCAGGCTGAAGGACCGCAACTACGCTGCATCTGCATCCCAGGCGCCACCGTGCCGGTATCTCGTCACAGCTGCTGAAGAGATGTGGCTGAAGAGACGAGGCGTCCTCGCAGCGACTCTCATCCCCCTTCTTGCAGATGGCACAGCCGCCAGCAGACCGTCCTTCCTGCAGCCCTCTCGACACACACAACTGCCTGCTGTACGGAGATCGGCGCCGCCACTGAGGGTTGTCAGGCAACCCCCGAGCCCGTTGGAACACGACGAGAGTGTCGCTTCAAGTCCACCCCGTCCACCCCGTGTGTCCGGCGCCGAAGGCGTCAGACTCCCACGTCTTGATAGCGACGTTCTGTCTGCAGCCGGAGTGACAGGAGGGAGTATGGTGGGAGCGGGCATACTGGCCCTGCCTCTGAACACTCTCGAAACCGGTCTGATGCCTAGTGCTGCGCTGCTGATTGGCCTCTGGCTCTACGCCATCACGGGTGCGTTGCTGATAGCCGACACATCCATGAAGGGCCTCAACAGCAGCCAATCGTCCCCTGCGAACGAGGAAGCCATCGGCCTTCTCGCCGCTGTTCAGCGCCGCTTCGGCGGGTCAGCAGCCTCCCTCTACACGGCCCTATATCTGGTGCTCAACTGTGCTCACCTGCGGATGTATCGATGCTCTCTCTTTATTTCTTTATTTCTTTATTTCTTTCTTTTTTCTTTCTTTCTCTGTCTGTCTGTCTGTCTGTCTGTGTGTCTCCTGCGTGCGCCCTCTTCGCAGGTGCTCAACTTCTTGTGTTTGGTGGCTTACATCGGCGAGGCGGGCGGCACGGTGGCTGCACTGGCTGGTGTGCCCAAGACAATGGGAGAGGTGCTGTTTGCCGTGCTCGTTGGCGGCGCTGCCTTCAAGAGCGACGCTCTGCTTGACAAGGTCAATAGCACCGTGCTGGTTGGGGCGTTGGTGGCGTTCGCTGCCATTCTCCTGATCGGGGCGACGCGGCTGGATGACCCGGTGCTTTTCGGGGACATCACTGCTGTGCCGCGTGCTCTGCCCGTCCTGCAGGCAAGTTACCCAGCCACCACACTACCTGCCTTTGTCATTGTGTGGTTTTGTTCAGGTCGCCATGACGTTCCAACCAGTTGTTCCCGCGCTCGTGTGGCGCTTCAAACAAAAAGCGCGCCAATCGGCGGCCCTCACACCCACGGACGCTCCCCACACCCAGCCACAAGGCGCGGCAGACGAGGAAATGTCCTCCAAGCTGCGGTGGTCCCTCATCATCGGCTCTGGCATCCCTCTGCTGATGTATCTGATGTGGGAGACGGTGTTCTTATCCTCACCACTGGCGAGGAATCTCAAGGAGGGGCTGTCGCTGTACGGTGAGGGGCTGGCCGACGACGCGTCACCCGCGGCGGCGACAGTGACGGAGGTCCTAGTCGCCTTTATGGGTAAGTACGTGAGAGGGAGGGAGGGAGGGTGGGTGGCACCGGCAGCATAGGTCCATACTCGCGTCTCTCTATCCCTCTCTCTCCGTGTGTTGTGTGGTTGGTTGCAATGCAGGTGGTGTCCCTGGCGGCGGCCCTCTGGTGCTCAGTTTCTCGCTCGCTGCCATCCTCACGTCCTTCCTCGGCTGCGTACTCTCGCAAGTCGACACCATCCGACAAATGGCGTCACTCGACAGCTTATCCTCCAAGCACCGGCCACAACACGACAGCAGCGAGTTCTCCCGGCTGCTGCCTCTCCCTCCCTCAAGCAGCTCCCGGCTCGCTCTACTGCCCGCAGCCGTGTGGCGCCTCGTCCGCCGCAACGGCAGCGGCGGCTCAGCTACCGAGCCGTCTCGCTCGCAGCTGTATGGGTGGAGCCTGGTGCCACCTCTCCTGGCGGTTTTGGCCTGTGGCGAAGAGGACGTGTTTGGTCGGGCACTGGACCTCGCTGGGGCTTTCTGCGACCCAATACTGGTACGAGAGTGTCGTGAGTGAAGTGGACACACAACGGGATGACATATGCTGTGTGTTGTCTGTCTGTCTGTCTGTCTGTTGTTTGTGTGTGTGTGTGCAGTTTGGTCTTGTGCCTGGGCTTGTGGCATACAGTGACATCCGACGACGCGCCGCGTCGGCCGAGGGAGAGAGCGGGGGTTTTGTGAGCGAGTCCGTGTGTGTGGGGACGATAGGGCTGTCAGCAGCCTTTGTGGTCGAGGAATTAGTACGTCGGTGCATCACGGCGTGAGCGACATGCCACATTTGCATAGACATGCCTACCTGCACGTCTAGCTGTCTGTCTGCCTGTCTGTCTGTCTGTCTGTGTCGATACTCTGTCATGCTCCATTCATCAGCACGGTTTAAGCAGAGAGGGGGGAGGGGAGGGGAGAGGAACACAATGATGAGCAAGCCAAGCCAGAGCAGTCTCTCTCTCCATGTGTCTGGTCGTCTTGCCTTTCCTCCTTCTCTGCTTGGGCTGTGCTGTTCTCGGTGAATCGTAGACAAAGGGCATTAATTTTGCGCTGACTTGATTGGGGACAGTTTTGGCCGTTGGTGAGGGGAGTTATGTGGGGCGGGGCACCGGTAGCAGGAACAGCTGCTGCTACAGAACCAGCATGCCTGCCTGGCTGCCCTTGGCTGACCGTGTGCACGCGTGTGCCATTCGGAAGGATCTTAGGCCGACCACACACGCGAGAGCTGATGTGCCCGTAGCCGACGGATGGGATTTCGTGTCCGTCCAACGCGAAGTCGGACCCGTTTCCTACGGAGACGCATCAGCTCTCCCGTGTGTGTCCATACGATCCTGTGTGTATGTGTTTTGTCGATGGTTCCGTCTTCCTTCCTTGCTTGCCTCACACCGACCGACTTCTTCTGTGGCTACCTGTCTGTCTGTCTGTCTGATTGTCTGACTGTCTGTGTGGCTGCTGCGATGCAGTGGGTGAGCGAGAGAGTCGTTCGGGGGGCAAGTCCAGTCCATTCCGGCTGTGTTGATTGATTGTAGCATACACACGAACAAACATACATACATGGCACGTCTGCCTGTGCTATGGCTGCATGTGATGTGACTATGGGGCGTGCGGTGCGATGGTGGGGTTCAATCAATCGTCGTGTGAGGCAAGGGCATTCGAATTCGTTCGTTTACATGACCGGCACTACCGCTCGTTCGTCCCCATATAATATAGCCTCGCTGCACGCATTCATATCAAACTAAGACAGGGAGGCCTGCAGCGATGCAACGACAACAAATATCTCGCCCCTCACCCTCCCATCCCACAAAGATCCGACCACCGAATCAGCCAACCAGAAATACTGACAAAATGCAATCGATCCCTACAGCAGCCATGAGTCGCTGCTGCCCTCGGACGACTCGTTGCTGCTGCTGTTGCTGTGGTCGGGCCTACCACGGTCATAGTAGTGGTACACACCCACTGGCCGCGTCACCCACCACCTCACACGCCTTCCTCTCGCACAACAGCGGAGAAACCGCCACACGCTCTTCCCTCCCCTACCCTCACCAACCTGCTCCTCCTGGCTGAACCCCCGAGTGCCATCACTAACAGCAGCAACAGCGGCACCAGCAGCAGCACGACGCCTCACTCCCATGGAGTCATCTTCGCCAGTGCTTTGCTGGGAGAGAGTGGGTGGCGATGTGGGCCTCTCTTGAGTGTCCGTCTCTGTGTCTCTGTCCGCTGCTGCTGCTGCTGCTGTTAGAGGGGGTGTGAATGAGAATTTGACGACGAGCGTGCGGATCTTGGCCGGAGCCTCGTCAGGGAAGGGGTTGTTGTGGATGAGGGAGAGCGTGGTGGGGTCGTTGAGAGTGAGACCATGGATGAAGGCCTCGTACCTGAACATCACATCAAACACAGACAGGCAGACAGGCAGGTGTGGGTAGCGGGCGGGTCCGCGAGGGTCCCGACCTATACCAACCAGTCTGGCACATCGCACTGTGTCCGGCGGCTTCTCGCCCGCTGCCACTCCAGCGGCAGAAACCACAGACGCCAATCGAATCCTGATACCGATCCACACACACACACACACACACATGCCACACGGCTGTGTGTGTGAAGGGGTATGTGTGTGCTGAGCTCACTGTGTATGTAGAAGAATGCGAAACGTGGTGCTGTGAAAGGGTTGCATGGCTTGAATTTGAACTCGTACGGCAGCCACTCCCTGCAGCCCTCCCTCTGCCCCTGCACAATCAGCTCTAGACGCTCCGCATTCATGCTGAATGCCACGACACATCACATTGATCGGCTCTTCTCTTTTCTCTCGGTGAGTTGTGTTGCGTGTATGGCCCACCTGCCAAACTTGGCGTAGTAGTTGCAGACCTTGTATCGCCGGAGGTAGCTGTACAAGTCCACCAGCCGACTGGGGGGCATACGGACACGACCTACAACGCACAGCACACACACACACACACACACGCATCCGAAGATGCTCACCCCTCCCACCACTCTCTTCTTGCCCTCGTGACCTTTGAAGGACTGCAGCAGAGGCACAGTCGATACCGCCCACAGCACATACACCACCGCCAGCAGACACACCCACACCACCGCACACAACACGCCAAATACCACAGCCACCCATGCCGGCACTGCCAGCGGACCAGACGGCCTGCTGCTCGGTAGCTGCACCCTGGCTGTGAGGAGGCTCAGCGGCCACTCGTCAGCATAGAGGATCGGGAGGCACTGGACAATAGTCATGATGCCCAGGTGGCCGTAGTTGCCGGTGGTGTTGATCATGACGGTCAGCTGCACGAAGCCGACAAAGGCCACCAGTCGCGATAAGTACCAGGGGGCATACACCAGGAAAGGAATCATGACTGAGACCATGTCCAGCCCCACACACAGCAGAGAGAGAGAGAGAGAGTGGGTGTGTGCTCGCCTTGCCCTGTCCCTCCCTGGCTCACTCTCGATGACGAGTGACATGGCTGTTTCAACTTTGTGCCACCACTCGGGGGCCATGTGGACGTACCAAGACACACAGTTCGGCAGTGGCTGCGTCTCGTAATGCGCTGACACACGCAGGAAGGCAACACACAGTACACACACAGACCCTCATGCGTCACACTCATTCATAGTCGACACACCCACCTGTCATGGCGGTGAGTGACTTCCACATGGGCGAGCCGTACCACTTGCACATGCCGCACGCCAGCATCACCCGGAAGATCAGCCAGCGCATGTGATGGCTCAGCCGGAAATCCACCACAAACGTCAGAATCCGACCCATCAGAGGCCACCCGCCCAACAGTGATTGAATCGGCAGGAGGGTGCAGGACAGCACGTGGGTCGCCAGCAGCATGGAGTGCAGTGCGATGAGGCAGTTCATCTCGATAAGGTTGGCGTCCATCTGGAGGGCCAGGAAGGGGCCAGACACGTTCTGCAGCGAGAGGTAGACGACGCCCATCAGCAGCCAGATCCCCGCTCGCACCCACGCCACTCCGACGGCAGCAGCAAAGAGGGAGATATCGGTTGTGCCGTAGAGCCGATGAGGGCAGGGGAGAAGCAGCAATAGCACACCACCGATGCAGCCCGCCTGCAGACAGACACAGACACAAACACAGACACCGCCGTCTTGTGGCTGCATGTTTGTTTGTGTGGTTGGCTCTCACCGCGCACATCAAGTGTATGTGGTGGTCTTTGTAGAACCACCAGCACAGCGTCGGGTACTGCCGCACCTGCTTCCACCTCACACGGCGCCTCTCGGGTTGAACCTCAGAAGACGACGCCGATGCCGAGAAGCGCCTGCCAGTGGACGAACGGCTCATATCCCGCAGTGTGCGTGTCACGGGAAGCAGACCTGCAAGTCCATGCATGGCAACCATCGTGGCGCATGTTGTGTGGCTGATCTGGGAGGATGTGCGTGTCGTACCATGTTTCGAGATGAGAGGCATCGCCTGCCGCCAGAAGGCGACGAAGGCGATGAGATTGACCACCGCATGGCCGTACTCGATGAGCACGTCCACTGGGCTGAAAGATGCCAACATCTCCTCTTTCCTTCTGTTTGCGAGCTTGAGGTCGTGAAGAGAAGGTATTTCTGTCGCGAGGCGCGATCTGTTGGCTAGAGGGCTTTCTGAAGCACGACAGTGAGAGTCATGAGTCACAGCGCTTTGCATGCATCACTGTGGGAACGAGCGGAAGAGGTCCGAGCAGACAGCCAGAAACAGGATTCAGAGTCCCTAATGAATGAACATGTGTGCGTGTGCGTGTGCGTGTGCGTGTGCGTGTGCGTGTGCGTGTGCGTGTGCGTGTGCGTGTGCGTGTGCGTGTGCGTGTGTGTGTGTGTGTGTGTTCATATAGGTGTCCATCCAGCAATAAGACCACGCACACACGACAGACTGGGAGGGCAATGTATCCATCCATCCATCCATCCATAGCCCAACATCTACCTCTGACTAATGCATGGCTGCCTGCCTGTCCGCTGCCGGCGGGCTCAGCTATGTGGTGGCGTCATCGCGCCGCCCCCGCCTCCCTGCCGCCGCCCCGCTGCTCCTTGTGGATGCTGAAGTCCGCGACGGGGCGCCGGCCGGCCGAGGGGCGATGTTGGACCGGGTCCCACTGCATACAACAGGCCCACATAGACACACACACGTGTTCATCGCATGGTTGTTGTTGCCGTGCGTGTGTGGTTCTTACGTCCGTCCTGCTCCTTCGGCTGCCGGTGCCGGCGCCGCTGCTGGTGCTGCCTGAGTGCCCTCTGCACCCGTGTCGGTGTCACGGCCCGCCTCAGGCTGAGCCGATGGAGCCCCAGCCCCCTCCCCACCCCCCACGCCCTCTGCATCAGCCTTCGCTGCGTCGGCACCAGGTGACGGCACCGACATAGAAGCCGGCGTCTCCTGCGATCGTGACGGTGAGGGCAACGCCTCCTGCTCTTCCACCACGTTGCTGTCTTGGTTGCTGCCCTGGGGCGACTCGGCCATCGGCAGTGTGAGGCCCCCACTGCCGCCACCGGCAGGGCTGCTGGCCAGGAGACTGCTGGACGTCTTCTGAGGGGATGAGGAGAGGGCCGGGGGGGCGAGCCCTGACCCAGCCGGTGGCACACCGATGTTGGTTGGCGAGTCGGCGGATGGGGGTGGCTGCACCGGCTGCTGGACGAGGGTGAAGGCGGCCCAGTCGGGGGTCTTCACGCCCTTCTGGTACTGGGCGGCAGAATACTCCTGTCACAGGCAGCAACATGAACACAGACATGGGTATGTATGCTTTCCATGCAGACTTACCGCGACGCCTTCCATGGAGCCGTAGATGGCCCCCCCGACCCATATGAGGGATGCTGGAGGGAACTGGGGCAGACTGAACTCCACACGCTCGCACACGTGATGCAGCCTCGAGTCGCTCTCAAACGCCATTCTGATCGATCGATCAACACACGCATAGACAGACAGCCAGCCAGCCTGATGCTGCCCATGTCTGTCTGTCTGCATCATCCTGCTGTGCTGTGGATACTTGAGTTCTAAGGCCATTCTAGGGAGAAATCCGGGCAGCGACGCTGTGCCGCCACACACCACAATGTTCTGCACCAGCGACTTGCGAATGTCAACGGGGCACTTCTCCAACATCCTGGCACGCAGGCACCACACACAACACGACACAGGGGGGAGGAGTGGAATGGCACATATCACCACAGCCAATACAGGAGCAGTGAGTGCGCTGCCTACTGTATGATGCCCTCTTGGATGTTTGTGCGTTCGCCAGACTCGTCCCAAAGGACCTCACACACGCCCCACCTGCACACAAAGGGCGAATCGAATGGAGAGAGCATCCGATCCGCAACGTCAGTCAGCACGTTTCCCTCCTTACCGTGTGGCTGCTTTGATGGGTATGGCCTGGTCGCAGTGCAGCGGGTACTTGATGTCCTTGCTGGTCTCCAACACACACTTGCCGCCGTCCGCCAGCCGATACCGCACGTAGCAGCACCGCATCTTGATGTCCTCCAAAGTCACGTCGTCCAACGAACCCACCTGGGGGAACCACACACTCATTGATTGATTGACTGGTGTGGTGTCGCGCCACGCCACCTCTCTGTGTGCTTTCCAGCTGTCCCTACCATGTCTGTCAGAGTGAGTGGCGGCTCCTCGGCGGCCTCCGGTGTCGGCTCCTCCTGGCTCGCACTCGGGCTGCTCATGGGAGTGCTCTTTCTTCTCCCCGCCCAGCCCTTTGCCGGCCGCTTGACGTTGCTGGGGTTCTCCTTGGCATAGGCCAGCAGGGCCTCCCGCAGCTTCTCGTCAACGTGGCGGCCCCCCACCCTGGCCGTCGTGAAGGCGCTGTAGAGCGGCACGCACTCACAGATGGGGAGGATGCGGGTCTCCTCGTAGCCGCAGTCGATCACGATGCCTGTGGACAGGCCGGTGAGGTATAGCGGCAGCAAAAGGTCCGGGACAAAGTGGATGGCCGGGACGGCGAGTTTCTCGAAGAGGACCTTGCTGATGGCCTCGCGCATTGGCCGCGGGGAGCAGACCTTGTCGCATATGATGACGCGGCGCTCCTTGGGGTTGGCTTGCAGGTAGAAGAAGAACACGTTCTTGAACAGCTCCTCAAACACCTGAACCCACCTCTCGAACGAAGCCGTCGACGTCACAGTGTCGGTTTTCACCTCCTACATCAATCAACAGAAAACATCAGCACATGGGAATGCACTCTTACACACAGAGGGGCTAAGGAAAATGGCCTTTTGGTCACCTGGATGAGCTCCGGTGTGCGGAAGATGTGTCGTGGTGCGGCCTCGGTGGCGAATCCGCATTTGGTGAAGGCCCGGCCGAGGTCTATCACTACGCACGTCTTCTCAACCGACCAGTAGTAATCCATCCCGGCACTCTCTCACCCGAAATGAGCGAAATGAGCGCCCCTTCTTTCTCGGAGGAGAGTTGCGAGCTCGAGAAGTTAAGGGGGATCGGATTCATCACTCTGCTTGCAAATCGTCTCCCAGATCCACCATTCGGCCTCAAACATGGATGCGTTTATGGTTTAGTGGCAGCAGTGGTATATCGTATCGACATATGAACATGTGCATGGACGCCAAGTACGTGTCATGGGTAGACAGACCAGACAGTCACAGCAGAGACAGCAGATCCACCACAGACCTGACACGCCAGGCAGACATCCACATAGAAGTGTCCGCCATGTCGTCGGCAGATGTGGGCAGTCCAGGCACAGACAGCCATGTGGGCATGCATGACTCGATTTAGCGACAACAGAGCACTCCTTCATTCAAAGTCTATCGCAAAAGTCTCACATGCGATGCATCGAACTATATATACACACGTGATGCACTGTTTCTGCTGTCTGTCTGCCTGTCTGCCTGTCTGCCTGTCTGCCTGTCTGTATCATTGTAGGATCTGCAGCAGGCGAGTGGCCTGTCGCTGCACCATGGGGCTCTGACTGCAGTTGACGTACTCCAACAACAATGGCCAACACACCGAAAACACCTGACACGCACCGACACGCATGGAACTTCTCATGTCAACCTCCATGTACAACTCGTCTCACTTGTGCACGCCTCGGCGAATGCGTAGCCAAATTCGCCAACGCCCGCAGGGCCTGCAACGTGTCCAAGGCATAGAAGAATTGCTTTGTTCAGAGTTTTCCCATCATCACCTCGGCCCTTGAGTCAGGCACAGCGAGCCCCCTCGACAACGCGACGGCAGCGTCTGCCTCGTGCAGCCTCTTGACGATGCCGTCAGGATGGTCACGCACGTGGCCCTCCAGCATCACAGACATATCTGCCGGCGATAAAGCAGTCGAGTAGATGCGGAAATCGCAGATGACCCCGAACGGCTCGTCTCCCTTGCGTGTGTTGCCGACGGCATAGAAGGCATTGTCGATCCACACAGAGGTTAGCGAATACTGCCAACCGTCGACACCGATCCTGGTGCCACCATCGGCCGAGGATACGACACTCACCAGGTGCCAGCCTTCCTGCAGCTGTGGCACGTCCACAGAGACCACCTCGCCATCTCTCGTGGTCACGCTCCACGCCCCTTCCCTGCTGATGGCCAGCACCCTGTTTCCCCTGATGCTCTCAACCAGGCAGTGGTCGGTGTCTCGCGACAGCGGCATGCGCACCCAGCACGTCATTGTCCACGTCATCGCATCTGACGGCCGGGATTTCTCGACTCTGCCGGTGCCGACGCCCGGAAGGCCGAGGGCGTTGGTGGGTTGCTCTTCTCGTAGCGGTGAGAATGTGTGTGGGAGGGAGTCGAATGTCTCGCTGGTGGGGGCGGCGATGAGGAGCCCTGGAGGAGCGGAAGGCTGCACACCGGACGGTTGGAGCTCTATCCAGCTGTTCTTGATGAAGTCAAAACCCCACGTGTCACCGAACATACCTAGACCTGACAATCAAAGGATGAGAAGCGATCAGTGGTGTTTCTGTCTCTTTGTCATTCCGTCACTCACCGATCGGCACGTGGACAGGCGAGCCCACCTTTCGCGGCACCAGCACACAAGCCGAGTCGACAGCCACCCCATGCTCCGTGTCCATCTTGAGCCAGCACACCAACGAATGATGGCCCCACAGCAGGTTGGCCACCAGGGCAGCAGCTTCCCTCACCTCCGCCATGACGCCTCGCGCCAGGACAAGCAGCACCTTCGACAAACAGCTGTCGAGCACCACCTGCTTGTAGGCTGGCTCGAGGGCCACACGAGAGAGCCACGAGAGACATGTGGTGGCTATGTAGGGCGAGGTGCACGTGAGCGCCGCGGTGGTGGTGAGGAAGTCCATCCGGAGCCTGACCAGCTCCCCCCTGATGAAGAGGGACCTGAACCGAGGATCGATGCGCGATGATATCTGCCCCTCTGCCTTCTCAGCAGCAGCAGCAGCAGCAACAGCAGCAGCGGGGTGACTGCCCGTTGCGGCTCTCTCGTCATAGTTGAACGAGGAATTCCGCTCCCATGCCTGCAGAATGGATGCGAAGAGTGTCATGAATGCCTCCCTCTCGCCCAGGAAGGAGTCCTCCGACACGGCCATCAGCGTGAAAGTGGCGAGGTTGGACACATGGGCTGACTGCGATCCCACCAGAGAAGTCAGGTAGGACAAGAAGTTCCTTTGGCCAGTGTAGCCGCCGCCGCCGCTGCTGCTGGCTATGTCATCGGTTCGTGGTGGGTATGGGGTGAGTGGGGCGAGACGGTGTAGGGGGTGGGTGGCCACGCTCGTGAGGCACCGTAGACAGCTGAGCTCCAACGCCTGTCTCACTACTGCGTCATCTTCATGAGGGAAGGACTGCTCCAAACTGAGAATGCCCCAGCTGACCATACACGCACACAGACATATGGAGATGAGGCATGAAGACAGACACAGATGTGCTCTGTAGTTACTTGCTGAGCAGCTGCCAGACGTCGGCGTCTCTAAGAAGTTGTTGGTTGTCTCGTGTGGTGGAGCACGCTGCGAGTGTGTCGAGCAGGAGTGAGAGCATGGCCAGTCTGTCCTCGCTGGTGTGGCCGTCATGCACGTGTGTGCGGTGCAGCAGCCACAGGACCTGGCAGCAGAAGAACCGAAGCATCTTGGCGTTCTCTGAAGCCACCAAAGGAAAAGAGACACGCAAGTGCCGTGATCGATTGGCGAGTCTTGTTTGTTTGTGCTGCTTGCCTGTTTGCCGCACTTCTGCTGTGTCCATCATCTGCCGAACACACCCTAAGGTGGCCTGCAGAAAACACATCAACCTGTGTGTTAGAGCTAGCGGATTGGTACGTATAAGTAAATGAATGTATCTCACTTGTCCGAGCAGGCTGTCGGGCATTGCGAACGCGGCACTCAAACCTGCACACATGAGAGACAATGACCAGAAGAAGAAGGCATCACATGTGTCCATTGTCTCACGAACCTACCCTTGATGCCCTCAGCCCTCGCGGCCCGCCATCTGAACTGGCTCAGTGGCAGCAGCAGCCACAGCGACAGATTCATGTGACACACAAACCGGTCAGCCCACCGCCTGTGCTCCTCTTCATCACCAGACGCCTTCTGGCACGGACTGGTGCATGGCGATGTGACCAGCCGTGCACCACCACCTGCACCTGCCTTGTCGCTGTCTGTTTGGTGTGGTTGGATGAGCGGGAGGGCTTTGTGTGTCCACGCAGAGCAGAGGGTGGCAACCACTGTCTGCAGCGACGAAGGCTGAGCGGCCGCCTCCAGCCTGCTGAGGACCTCATTGGGCGAATGACGTCTCAGCAGCCAGTACCTGTCATATCAAGAAACGGCAAGTGGACGGCATCATTTCTTTCTTTCTTTCCCTTCACTTACAGCAGGCGTGAGATCTCCGCGAGCACCTTGATGTCACTTGTGTGCTGCAACGCCTCCAGGATGACAGAGTACTCCACGCTGACACTGCTGCCGAATCTGACAAATGTGGCGAGCACCGAGGCACAGTACTGGATGGCTCGCAGATGCCTCTCCCCCACAGTGGCCGACGACTCGCTCTCCCTGTCTCCCCTGCTACTGCTGCCAAGCTTCCTCTTGGCAGCGACACACATGGATGGGCGGGAGGTGCGGAAGAATTGTGACAGGTACTCAAGGGCCCCTTGGTCTACAATAGGCTCCAGATTGTCCAGCCATTCGCTCAGGCGGGCGAAGCAATGCAAGACGAGGGCTTCCACCTGATGATCAGGATGGATGGATGGATGGATGGAAGGACGACACAGGAGAGGGATGCTTGAGCTGTCCTGCTTACTTCGGCCAGCTGCGTGAGCAGGAGACAGAGGGCGTTCATGGTTGTGGAGGACAGCAGAGACGGGAAAAACTCGGGAAAATCGGCCATATCGTTCAGCAGCCTGGCGGCGAAGACTTGGTGCTGCACAAAGTCGGCCGTCCTGGTCTGTGCATCGCTCTCCGGCAGTGAGAAGACGACAATGCGATAGGCGATGTCCATCTTGACCATCTCCTCCCGTGCCGCAGCCACCGAAAAGAAGCTCGACGCAACCTCCAGGCCGAGACGGCGCCACCCACGGCCAGGCCTGTCGCTCATGGCGCGGATGAAGCGCATGATGCCTTTGCACGGCTTGCCTGCAGGTGAGAGTACGGTAAATGGGACGGCGTGTGAGGCATGTGCTTTGCTGCCTTTGCCTGGATTTCACCTGCCAAGGTGCCTCCCTCGACCAGCTGTTGGTCATAGCTGTGGTCCCTCTCGTCGCGTGTTGTCACCTGCCCCTTTTTGTCGGCCAGACCTCGTCTCTTCTTGGCCTTCTCGAAGAGCTCACGAGTGGCCGCCAGCTTCGCCTCATCACCCATCTTCTCATCCTCGTCCAGCTTCCTGCATGCACAACAATCGCACCGGGAATGACATACTGAAGACGTGAATGACTGAACCTTACTCTAGCGTCCGCAGAAAGGCCAGGGGGCTCACGTCTGCCCGGAGCGCGGAGTGGCTGCCACCCATCTTGAGGGTGCGAGATCAGGGTCGTGGGGGCGCGATGCGTGCGGGGCGTGTTCGAGGCAGGATGAGGAGCTCGAGAGGCATCCTCAAAACAGCAAGGATCGCCCGTGTGATCTGGCCCATTGGCATGTAAGCGAACACTTGGCGAACACCACTCATCGCATTGTGTCATTCCGCATTCTTCGTGTGTTCAGCGGCGCTGTCGTGTTTCTGATCATCGCGCTGGTATGCCGCAATAGGGGTAGGCGGCTGAGGAGGAGAAGAAACCCCAACCAGGGAGCGGCGGCCGCCACAATCGAGCCAATGGAAATGACCTCTGCTCATCAGCAGGATGGGCGATATGACGCTTATTCTACCAGTCCTGGTGCTTACTACGGCCCTTATCCATCGGCCCCTCAAGTCGACACATTCAACAATCACCCATACGGCCCTGACGGGCAACCGGCAGCGGTCTACGGTCAGTGTCAAGACAATCCAATCCAACACTGATGTCTCCCCTCTTTGTGGGATGTGTCTGTTTGTGTGTGCAGGGAGCAGTGAGCAGGCGCCACACGGTGGCGGTGGAAGCAGCTACAATGACAATTACACTGACCCATATGGCTACAGACGAGACGCCCCACCGGCGTACTGACCATGCAATGACGTGTTGATGTTGATGCGGATCGAGAGCTGACGCAGCGCAGCAAGGAGATGCGGTCTGGGATCCAGCGTCGGCATCTGGAAACAGAAGAGGGGGGCATGCAGTGAGGGAGGGAGGACACACCGACCGTCTGCCTGTGTGTCTCTCTGAGTCGCTCTGTAGACCTATTTGTCATTGTGGTATTATGCTCAGACTCCATCTGTGGCCAAGTCAACTATCCGCTTTCCTTCCCCCCCTCTTGTGTGTGTTCGTCTCTCTCTCTCTCTCTCTCTCTCTCCGTCACGCAGAGATACATCCCTCAGTGTATGCAGTCATGTCTACACACGCAGTCATGTCTCCACACACGTACACACGTGCGCACGGTCCACACGTCTCCCAGCACACACATCGATCGGTCACCATAGCCTCCACATCCTTGCCTTGGCCTTGTGTTGGCTCTTGTTCCTCATCAGGAGCATGCACACCACATATTCGTCCCTCTCAGAAACCGACCCAAACACCAGATTGACCACCTCATGGCGCGGCGACAGGGGCGGGGCGCCCCGGGGCACAGGGGGCGGCCCCAGCTTCATGACAATCGACGCCGCCAGGCTCTCGGACGGCAGGCTGATGGGGATCTGGCCACCTTCCGCGAAGTTGTATCCGTAGTCTATCCGGTGCATCGACTCGAAAGGGAACTCCACTATGGCTCCTCTAATGTGGATCGAAAACACCTGCAGACAGAGATGGCGGTGTGTCTCCCATGCCCGTGAGTCTCCCGCATTGTATGTTTCCCCACGTACATCTTCACTGTGGTCGATAGTGCACAATCGGTAGAAGAGCCGCCCGTTCTTGCCCAGCTTCATGAGCAGCTTTCCCTTCCGCATGTCCTTGGTGAACTTGGCCAGCGCCGCCTTGAGCACCTTCTGGATCTCCCGCTTGTCTGCCCGGCTGCTCGCGCCCCGCGCCAGCGTCTCCTCCAGGCTTCGCAGACTCTCAGACGAGCCCTCTCTCGTGACACCCGCTGCTGTTGACGTCGATGCGGCGCCGGGTGAGCCGATGGGCATCTGGGTCCCTCTCTTCGGACCATTTTCACCTTCTATCCGTCTCGGCGTGCACAGGGGCGTCCCGAGAGCGCCCGTCTTCCTCGTGTCGCAGCAGGACATCGAGCACGACATTGTGTCCTGCACGGAAGCGTCTTTGTAGGAGTGCCTTCAGAACACCAGTCCTCGGTTGCGCCAGCGAATGACTCGGCTGCATGGCCCCCAGAGACGCCCCTCACCCGAGCTCGCACAAACAAATAATCCGTCGGATCAAACCAAGAATGGCAATACCAGCCGGAGGGAAGATCTGCGTGGCGCTGCTTCGTCAGACACAAAGCGACACCCGGCGTGTGTGGCTGGGCTGATTTTCGCATATCAACAAGATCCTCACCATGGCTGCCGAGATAGAGGAGTTCCAGCCCATGAACAAGATGTTCTGCTACCAGGTGACGCTCACTCAAACGATTGATTCATCCACGACATTGTATGTTTTTCTCCTTTTTTCTCCTTTAGTGCGAGCAGACGTCTCACGGCATGAGCTGCACCAAGACAGGCGAGTGCGGCAAGACGGCCGAGGTGGCCATGCTGCAGGACCTCCTCATCCACAAGCTCAAGGAGCTCAGCTTCTTCGTGGACGCATTCCGTGCCAACAAGAAGAGCATCAAGTTCGCCGACCAGCCGCCCTTCCCGTCTGAAGAGATGAGCGATGTGGTGGAGGTGCCGTTTGACGTCCACAAGATGAACGTCTTCCTCCTGGACTCCATCTTCGCCACCATGGTGAATGAGTGGGTGGGTGCATCGGAGGGGCAACCGACGCCAGATTACAGCAGAGAGTGCTTTGTGTCTGTGTGTGGCCCTTTGCAGACGAATGTGAACTTCGACGACGATCGGTTCATCGACTACCTGCGCGAGACGGAGGGCTACATCGCTCAGGTCAAGGCGGCCGCCAACACGCACCTCGGCCTGACCGACCAGTTCTTCGCCAAAGCATGCGGCAAACAATACAGACAGCTGCCCGTACGCCCACACACGCACGAAAACAGAGACCCTTTCTTCGACAGGAATGCACACCCACCATTATTCCTCTTCATGTGTGTGTGCGTCAGTCTCGCTACGCGTCGGTGTTGGCTGAGGGCGACATATTTGAGTTGACGGACATCGCCGGCTCGACGGGTGTGGAGCAGAAGCAGTATGACGTCGACAACGAGGATGTGGTAGGCGCCCAGGAGCTGGTCGTGTACGGTCTCAAAGGCGCAGCTGCATATGCCGCACACGCCCAACTCATCGGCAAGGAGGTGTGCTCGAAGGACAAGACAGCTTGATGCGGGATTAATGGAGGGACTGTGTGTGCCAGGACTCCTCTGTTTACTCGTTCGCCTACGAGGCGTTGGCCTTCCTCACATCGCCCGACGCCCTGGACCTCAGCAAATGCCTCGAGATGGCCCTCAGAGTCGGATCAGTCAGTCAAGCTTAAGACAAGATCGCCAAGATCGCACTTAAAGAAGTGTGTGTGTGTACGTGTCCCTGGCCGTTCAGATCAACTACTTGGTCATGAAGTTGCTGTCTGAGGCCAACGCCACATTTGGCGAGCCGGAGCCGACGGAAGTGCCCGTCAGACCCAAACCAGGTACTGTACCTCACACAAACAAGACAGCTCAGCTCAGCTCACGTTTTGTATGCCGAGCAGGCAAGTGCATTCTCGTCACGGGCCACGATCTTTCCATGCTGCACGATGTCCTCGAGGCCACCAAGGTCAGTCAGGCAGCCGCACACACACCCAGCCCAGCCAAAACACACCACACACATCAAGCCAGCGTTCCTCCCTGGCCCTTGGGTGTGTGTTGTGTTGTGTTGTCAGGACAGAGGCATCCAGGTGTATACTCACGGCGAGTTGATGCCTGCCCACACCTACCCCAAGCTCAAGGCATACCCACACCTTGCCGGGCACTTCGGGGGTGCCTGGCAGAACCAGCGACGTCAGTTCTCCAAGTTCCCCGGAGCCATCCTGGTCACGACCAATTGTCTCATGCCACTCATACACAAAAGCCCTTACAAGGTGCGCAGATTGCTTGTGCAGGGGAGGGAGGGAGGGAGAGAGGGAGGGAGGGGGACCCAGCCACCGTGTGTTTGTGTGTGTTTGTGTTGTTGTGTGTTCAGGATCGCATCTTCACGACGGGCGTGTGTGGGGGTGAGGACATCCAGCACCTCGAGAGCACCAAGGATCTCTCAAAGCTCATACAGGTAGGTCGCCAGTGCAGGAGTCTTCCCTCTTTATTCTATCGCTTCGCGCGCGTGTGTGTGTGTGTGTGTGTGTGTGCTATGCAGGCTGCCGAGGCGGCCCCTGGCTTCACTGAGGCCGACACCGAGTTCAACGTGCGTGACCCGGTGCAGAAGCACATGCCGCCCTCATTCCACGTCGGCCACAGCTACCAGTGGATCGTCAAGAACGCACAGACCGTCCTCAAACTCATCCAAGAGGGCAAGATCAAACGGTAGGTACCCCACCCCAACGCACACACCTGCATTGCACTGAGACCCGGCCCGCGTCTGTCTCAGGTTTTATCTGGTGGGTGGCTGTGACGGCTCTGAGGGCGAGAGATCGTTCTACACCGATCTGGTGAAGCAGCTGCCGCAGACGTCTGTGGTGATGACGCTGGGGTGCGGCAAATACCGAATCAACCACCTGGAGGAGGGAATGGGCAAAATCGATGGCACACTGCCCAGGTATATCGTCTGTCGAACGGATGGATGCGACAAACAAGAGAGGATCCTGGTCCGTGTTTGTGTGGGTGCAGGTTGTTGGATTTGGGTCAGTGCAACGATGCGTTCGGCGCGATCCAGGTGGCCCTCACGCTGGCAGATGCACTCAACTGCGGGGTGAGTGAAGGAGTGATGGAGGGAGGGAGGGAGGGAGGGAGGGGCCACCCATCCGCCCACCCATCGGTGTGTTGACCTGTGCATGTCTAGGTGAACGACCTGCCCCTGTCGATAGTGCTGTCCTGGTTCGAGCAGAAGGCCGTGGCGGTGCTGCTCACACTCCTCTTCCTCAAAGTCAAACCCCTCTACATCGGACCAAAGTACATACACACACACTCAGACACCCATATACACACCCGTCTCCCTCCCTCCCTCCCTCCCTCGGTGTGTGTGTGTGTGCAGGTTGCCGGGTTTCCTGACCAAGAACGTGTTGGATGTATTGTCTCGTGACTTCGGGCTGGTCCCCCTGGCCACCGAGCATGAGGTGGAGGCCAAGATGTCGCCGCCCGAGTGGGGCACTTTCCAGCAGCTCGTCTCACTCGCTGCATGAATCAACCATAGTGGGGGAGAGAGGGAGGGAGGGCCATGGGTCAGATGTGTTCGGCGCGTTTTCTCTGTGTTACTACCACCTGCTAGCTTTAGCTACGTGTAGCGGTCCGGCTTCTCGACCGACGAGAGGCAACCAATCACATCAGGGGGCCAGGTTGCACGGCCGCACGGGCTGTTTTTCCGGGTTTTAACGCTGCGTGCTACCGCCAAGATAACGCTTCCTTGTAGCAATTTTCTCGACGATCACAGCTGTTCCTTCCAATTCTCACATGCAATATGGCCGGCTGTTGGAGCATCCACTCGGTGTGTCGTGTGTGTATTTTTCTCCACGTAGGTAGGTGCGTGTGTACGTGTGTGCGTCGATTGTGCTGTGATGTGTATCATACATACATACATACGACGAAATCAATGAGTGAATCGCTCTTTTTCTACACACACACGGAATGGTGGGCGGATGGGCCCGTCTGCCTGTCTGCCAAGAATGTACGTGTTTGCGTGGGTGGGGTCCGACCAGAGTCGAGTGGAGGTGGGACAGTTGTATATATGTTGGTTGTGTTGTGTTGCCTTCGACGTTGATGAGGTGAGACAGTCACCTGTTTGTGTCTCATCCATACCATGACACCATACATACGCGCGATCAGAGCCTCCCTACGAGCAAAACGAGGAGGTTGGCGACTGGAGCGAGAGGCTTTTGGAAGGCCTCTCGCTCCAGTCACCGGGCGTCTTGTCCAGCTCGTAGGGAGGCTCTGATGGATTGACTGACTGACTGGACACGGCACACGATTCACTATACAGCAGCAGCCGCAGGGAGAGTTCCATGCATCGCATCGACCGGCCAAACAATGCGCCCAACACTCCACGGACACTCCCGCACACCCACCACACGCTGCCATACAGCTCACTCACTGAATTAGCCCCCAGCTGCTGCGACGCCATAGCTATCGGCCAGCGGCGGACCGGACCTGGGCCCTGGCTAGCCGGCCGCACTCGCGTCCATCATCGTGTCACCTATCGGGGTGGAAGTACTGGTTGATGGTGGGCTGCTGCATGGGCACCTTGGCCTTCTTGGCCGCCGCACCTTCACCACCAGGCAACTCCTTGCCTATCGACACACAGACACAAGAGGCGTCTATAAGTCTCTTAGCCCAGGGTGTTGTGGTTGGCTTGCTTGTGGCTTACGCTCTGGGAAGGGGAGAGGGAGAGGGACAAGCATGCACACATTGACAGATTGAGAACATACGAATGCACACACACACACACACACACACAGGGATGCTTATATATATCGCTGAGCGCCTGTTTGCTTACTTGGTGCCTTGGCGCCCTTGAGCCACTTGTCCTCAGCTATGCAGTCTGTCAAACCGACGGACAACCGTCACATACACACAACACATACACACCCACCATTGACAGACCCTCTCTCTCTCTCTCTGTGTGTGTGTGTGTTTGTGTGTTTGGAGTGACTCCCCCCACCACGACATCCCCCCCCGCCCACCGTGTTTGAGCTCGTGCTCGTACTGCTCTTTGGTCTTTTCCTTCCGGGCCACCATCTGCATGCTCTTGTACACATCTGGTCGATCGGTCGATCCACACCCACACACACAGACACACAAACGTACACACACACAGACACACAGGGAGGCAGGGCAGGGCTTGTCGGGTCTGTCGGGCATTCATTTATTCATTGCCTACCTTCGAGCAACTTCCTTCTCTGGTTTCTGAGTGGCTTGAATGCGCTCTCAATCTCGCCATTGTAGATGGCCTCGAAGAACCAATACAGACACCAGTAGCAGATGCTGGTGAATACAAGAGCACAGCAGGTGATTCATGTCACACACGAAGGGCGCGGCGGGTGGGGTGGCTGTCCTGTCCCCCACCCTCCTCCCTCCCTCCCTCCCTCCCTGCCTCCCTGCCTCTTTTCACCGCTCACTTGTCCAAGCCCCCCATCGGCCCGTGCTCCCTCATGAAGTCTGACACACACACACACACACACACAGAGAGAGAGAGAGAGATGAATGACAGCAAGGGAGGCTCATGCAGTCTGCACAAACAGCGTGGCACGGCCTAACCAACGCACCCTGCAGGTCCTCCAGGCGGACGTCTACGTCGGGGAATTTGTCCTTGAGGTGCCGCAGCAAGGCCTCAAACCCCTCCTTCGTACGCTCCAAATAACGCTTCACACGATTCCTGAACCACACAGACACAGTAGAGGACATGGAGAGAAAGAGAGAGAGAGAGAGAGGGGAAACTGAGTGCGTGTACGTGTTCGTAGGTACCGAATTTCCTCGCACGAGTCGAAAATGATATTCTTGGCCCCCTCGTCGTACACACGGCTGACACATGACCACAAAGACAGACGCGCGCATCGTCCATTTGTCCATTCATCGATCCGCTGCTCGCTGGATGGTCTTGCAGTCACTCACTTGATGGCCAGGTCGGCCTCTGCACACTCATCGGGCTGCCCCTTCGTCCTCTTTGCCACACCAACACCACCGCCGGCACCAATAGCAGCGGCCGACGTGCCCGCGCCCGCCCCATTCCCATGCGCCAGGCCCCTCGCCCGCCCATTCATCTGTCCCCTAGTGGCTGGCCGCCTCACATGGTCATCCGCCTCGTCCTGGTCGGACTCGTCGTGGTGGTGGCCGTCGCCCTCCTCCTCAAACTCCTCATCGTCTTCCTCATGATTCGGGTGCTGGTCATACCTCGCACCCCTGGCAAGCTGCTGCTGCTGGGCATAGGCACGGTTGTTGACGTACTGGTACGGCGCTCTGGCGAATGGCACCGGGCCATTGGGTCGGTGCTGCAGCAGCTGCTGCTGCTGCTGCTGCTGTTGCTGGGGTGGAGGGTACCGGAAATCACTCGGCTCCATGCCCTCTCCTTCGTCCTCTTCTTCCTCGTAGTCCTCCTCCTCCTCTTCATCGTAGTCCTCGACATCCTCGCCCTCCATGCCCTCCTGGTCCTCCTCTGGTGGTGATGGCCGTGGTGGGGGTGGGGGTGGGAGTGGCGGTGGGAGTGGGAGTGGCGATGGTCGGGGCAGTTGCTGCTGTGGCTGTGGTCTGTATGGGAGAGGGAAGGCGTAGGAGGGCATGCCCATGCCGCCTACAGCGAAGTGACGATGGTCCATACTTGATCGGTCGCACTTGGGGGTCACACAGACAGAGGCCACAACGATGGCACGACAAACAAATGAGGGCAGCTACCCTGAGCAAACAAACAAACAGACAGACAGGAGTCAGCTTCCGTAGCAAGGTTAGCCGTCCACGCTGCCCTGCCCTCACCTTGATCGCAGATGGGTCGTTCAAATCAGCTCAAAAGCACCTGCATCCCACCACACAGGCATAATAAACACACCTGCCAGTGAGCGTCACAACATAGGCACGTGTCCGTGTCCGTGCACACCATCCACCCACAGAACGAGGTACGTTCCCTCATGGTTTCTTTGGTATCTACGCCTCGCTACATCACCCTGGCTTTGCTCTCTTCAATCTGAGCTCGACGCGTGCAGCGCGGCGCCTTGATGGCACCCAGCAGGGAACTTACTCAGTGACGGCTCCGGAGACGTTGCTCTCGCCGAGTTGGAACGAGATCGTTTGTATCACCCTACAACGTTGCGATGGCCGTCAACACGTTGCCAGAGATCGTTCGATGACGCGAGCTACAAAGCTCGCAGATTTGGGGCGGCGTGTGTCTATTCCTGAGATGTTCGTGTCCTGGCGTCAGGTATCCATTGATCCTGTGGAGATCTACCGTGAGCTGATGAATCTATCGGAAGAAGCGCGTCAGCAAGGTCAGCAGACAGACAGACAGACAGACGCACACAACCCACGCCAAGTATGGACTGGACTCCATGCGTTGATCCCTGTCGTTCAGTGGTGTGTGAGTTGCTGGAAGAAAACCCTTCATTCAAGGCCGCCATCGCTGCCAAGATCCACCACGTCCTTCACGGTGCGTAGCGGCCCGTCGTGAGCCCAGAGCAGCCTGGCGAGGCGTCGCCATCATCCCACCAACCGTAGGTGGTCTTACGCGGTCCGTCCTTCTCAGCATCCATCCGATGATCCTCTTGGTGATTGATGGGTTTTTCTACCGCACGCTGCGGCTGGGGGTGGTGCTGGAGCTTGTGGGCTACGCGCTGGCCAATGTGTCCTTCATGGCCTATAGCGGGTCAGCTATTCCGGGGCCCTACATGCAGCAGCATCAGCAGGGAAGAGATGAGAGGGCGGCGGTTGATGCGCTGAGGTCGATTACGTGGCCATCGCTGTGGGGGAATCTCTTCTGGTGCATGGGTGCAGTGTGCATACTCTGCTTCCAGGTGGGTGTGTCAAAGGCAGGCGCCCAAGACTTACTTGCACAGAGAGGCAGCTGGTGGGTAGGTGTTGTGTGTGGTTTGCAGGGCAAGGTGTCGTCATGTCCCTCGTGCCTTTCGCCCCGTTACCGATTTGGCGCCCACCTGCTGCTGATTGCCGCCCTGTGTGACCTGGTGTGGACGGCCACCAACCTCACCGAATACACGCTGGCCGTGCCTTTCCTCCATGCGCCAGAGCAGCTGACGGCGGCCTTCCTGCGGCGGGGCACCATGATCATGCTCGAGATGTTTAGCAACTCATTCGTGGTGATTCAGAGCATCTTCTACGGCATTGCTGTCTACGTCCTGGACGTCACACATCGGGACAAGACCCCCTGTGTGGGCCTGTCGTCTGTGCTGCTGGTGGTGTGGCCCCTCTCTGGGGTCAGCGCGCTGATTGCCGCTGTCGTGCCGGGCACCTGGGGTGAAAGTGTCTTTGGGCGAGTGTTCTTCGGTGGGTACTTCTTTGCTGTGTTGGTTGCGCTGGTGGGGACGGCTGTGTGGGGTTTTGTGTATGAGCCCCGTGTCAACAGGGACTGTGCGGCGGAGAGTGAGGCGGGGCTTATCGATGACAATTTGTGACCGTGGAGCTGTGTAGCTAGCTAGATGTGTGCAAGATGGATCGGATGGATGGATGGATGGAAGACTGTCAGGCATATTTGTTGATGCATCAATGCAATGGTATCAGTCGTTATTTATTGTGGACCATTGTCACCCATCAGTTGTCACGGGTGTACTGTCATCGACTGGCATCATGTCATGTATGTCTCGTTGATTGGCTCAATCACTCAGACGTCTTGCTTGTTCGCTTCAGTGTCCTCTCTGGTCGCCGGCCGATACAGATAGATGATCACCAGACCTGACGACACACACACACACGTTCACACATGCACACACGTGGCCGGCTGTGTGCTGACTGACCTGGCAGCAGCGACAGCACAGCGATGGCGGTGAGTGACAGAGTGACGCCGAGCCGATCGAACAGCAGCGCAGTGCCCGCGGCCAGCACGATGGTCGACAGCACTTCTGTCAGCTGCACCACTGACAGGTTTCGCGCCACGAACGTTTCACCAAACTCGTCGCCCAGGGTCGCCGACACTGACGCCAGTGTGCCTGCACGACATTCATACACAACACACATGAACACTCGTGACACACATATATATTGGATGTCTGTGTGGTTGACCTGTAATGGCGAAGAAAATCACGAGGATGGCGGCGAAGTAAAGCGCGATCGACCCTAAGAGGCTCGAGGCGACCAGACCAGCTGGCACACACATAGTCATCAGAGTACACGTGTGCACCTGGCGTGAGAGACAACACACCTGCGCCGACGAGGCATGCGATGAACTTGCCGCCGATGGCCGTCCGGAAGCTCGATCGCTGCTGCAGCTCGCCAAACCTGCACCACCGTCCACACACCACACACAAGAGCATTCCTGTGTGTACGATCAATACGAGTGTGTAGGTGGACGGCATCACTTACGCCACGCGTCCGATGCCAGCGAGAATGGCCGAGACACTGTGGAGACACTGCACGATCGAGCGCCAACACAGATTCGGCACCTTGGCTTTGCCTGTGTAGCCGATCTCTGCAGCCAGCTGATTGGCGCGCTGACTGCCGAACACCTCCTCGACGCTCCTCTCGCCGGGGGTACTGCCGGTCCCTCGCAGCTGGAGCTGGAACTGGCCCCTGTTGCCCTTCCTGCACGAGACAGTGATAGGAATGGCACTCCATTCCCTCGATTTGATGGCTGACGTACTTGACGAATCGGAGTTTGCCGCTCACACCCGTGACGTACGTGGCGATCCAGTTTGGGTGTCTGTTGTACTCTGCCACGGGTGGGAGCGTCCTAGCGAACTCAATGCACTCGGTGAGTGTGGCCAGGGGCTGCAGACACACACCTCGCGAACAATCAATGAGTGAGTGTGGACCGGTGTTTGCGTACCGTGCGAAGAACGCTGATTTCTTTGAGCACCTTGCCGTCGCGGACGACCTTGAGTGACTGGCCTCGATACAACGATATGCCCAGCCTTTCTCGCTTGGCCTCATGCAGCAGCTTGTAGAACTGCACGTGCTCTGTCAGTGACGACTCGGGTGTCACTCGGGGGTATCTGCATCGAGTGACGGGTGTGCGAAGGGCCTCGGGGTCGATATTCTGCAGCCAACGCAGCTTGGGGAGATTGATACCGCGCAGCCAGACTGACATACAAAAGCACACAATGTCCCCCTCCTTCATGTCTGTGTGTCGTGTTCTCCCTATCTCACGTACCCATGCGGTTGAGGGTGGGCTCGAGCTTTGATTTGAACTGTGGCATTGTGGGGTCATCAAGCAGTCGCACCAGCAGAGCACCGCTCATCGTCTTTTTCACACCTCCTTCGGACACACACACACACCAACACACCGATGGTGTCGTGTGGGTGTCTCGTGCCATGAGGGTGTACCGAGACATGAGTTGGCGCTGTGGCGGGGGATCAGTGTGATGACTCCCCACTTCTGTGTCCTGATCCTTTGAGGGCCCCGCAGGCTGTAGTTGTACACGAGGTGCGCTTCCTTCAGCAGCGCCGCATCGATCGCTGACTGGCGGTCTGCTGGGCCGGTGATGGCTTGTGTGAAGTAGATGGTGAACTCCACCTCTCCGCCTGATGCGATGAGGGGAATGATTCTGTACACATCACACACACACAGACACCCACGCACCCCACCATAACGCACTGCAGTGACAGCTAAGTGCGAGTGAGCGCTCGTCTTCATACTTGTTGAAGTCGTGTGTGTTGATTTTGTCCCACTGGCGGGCAGAGATACACGACACCATAGCAGCGACTCGGGCTGGGTAGTCCAAACAACTGGCTCATCACGCAAAGAAACTGATGTGTTCTTGCTTCAGTGATGTGTCTTGGTTCGCTGACCGATGCAGTGCGTATCTCGAGGCGGGGCTGGACTCACCAAAATAATGGTGCCAGATCGTTTTGTCGCCGTCTGCCATGCGGAGTGTGATCCTCGCGACGTGACCGTAACACACTGCTGCCGCGCCCACACGCCTGCAAAGAGACACACATACACACATACACACACCCGCACATACACGGATGGATGGAATGGGCAGTCTCTCTCTATCTATCTGTCTTTGTGTCTCATCGTACCGGAGCAACCGACGCGTCTTGCGTGGAAGCGACGCCTCACGGTCCCTGCAGGCCTGCCACACCTTGTTGGCCGTGTCGGCGTTCGAGTTCTCGATGATTTGGTTGTAGTAGGCCTCAAACTCACTCGGGTCGGTCAGGACGGTTTGGCCACACAGACGCGGGCTCTCCATGAGGGAGAAATGACATCGACGCTTGAAGTCCGCAGCCGAGGTCACACCCCTGACGCAGACAGCACGCCCATGGGCTGGGAGATGTTTCACTGTGTGTGTGGGTGTGTCACTGACCTCTTCTTGTTGATCTCGGTGGCGGTGTGTGTGTGTGTGTCGGTGTTGTCTGCTCGGTGTTTCTTCGTGGCGGGCGGGTCGGTCGACAGATCGAACTCAAACTCACTGAACCCACACACACACACAGAGACATGTCACGCCTGACATGTGCGTGTGTGGAGGTGCCTGGCATGACATACGTCGTGTCGTCGTCGCCATTGTCGTCTTCCTCCACCATCAGGTCGTCCTCTTCCTCCTCCTCCTCCTTGTCCACATCCTTCTCCTCGTCGCCACATCCTTCGAAGGCAAAGAACTCACGCGAGAGGGCGCCCTCGAAGTGATGCTCACGCACGAAACGGCTGAGACACACCACACACACACGCAAAGACATACAAGTGAGACACAAACAAGTGACCCATGCTGTCTTACCTCGCTCTGGACAGTGCATGGTCTTTGAGGTTGTCGGCCAGACGGGCACGAGCATTGTTGATGTCGGTCTTGTCGCGGAGCAGTGTCGGCAACGGGATAGCCGGAAAGTCAAAGTCGACAGAGTGTGTGGGGTCAGACATGTCGCGGGCGGACAAAGATGCACAGGGAGCAGACGGGACGGGCCTGTCTCCAAAACAGTGCGGACGGGTGTCTTCTCTGTTTGTGCGCGTGTCAACAATTGACAGAGCGAATCAGATTGCGAGAGTGTGAATCAACGCTGGCAATCAGTGCTGTCAGTCAGTCGATCGACATATATTATGTATTTGTGTTGATACATATCGATGTTGCACTGTTTGACACAATCACGCGTGTGCACTGGATGAGCTGGCAGGCATAGGCACATCTGGCACGATCTCACTCGGAAACACGCACACGACGCCCCTGCAGACAAACACACAAGAAATGTCCTCACTCACTCAAACAAAGGGACATTCACACCTAAGGCCGACATGGATTCGGGTCTTTGGGGTCTCGTCTGTCCATGCAAGGCCAGTGTGGCTTGCCCACGTCACTGCAAACGAGTCTACACGAGACAGCCGGACACATGGGTATGACGAGTGAATGCGCGTGCAGACCCACCTAGAGCTTCATCAAAAGTGGAGAATGCCTCGATACTGACACAAAACGGTGACAGAGGGAGATAAACAGCATGTGCGGGTTTTCCTTTGCCACACCACACACCTTATTCTGTCATCAAACGAGGGGACGCCATTCGTATCGACACGGCACGACGCCACCTAAAGGAGAACTGGGACAGTCACTCCGACACAGCGTGTGGGACATACGCACCTTGTAGCAGGTGGCGGCATGTGCATCGGGCCGCGATGACGGCAGCTCCACCAGCTGCAGATGCTGCGACTTGCTCAAGCTCCCTACACCAGAGCGGCAATGTGACGATCAGACAATTACACCTCTCGTCACGAATTACCGTCGATCAACAGACAACGATATTCAAATCCATCAGTACTGCGGTACACGCGGCCGAACGGGACGAGGCTCTCGGCTGTGAAGCTGAGCTTCTGCAGGCTATGGCTAACATCGGAAACGGCATCTACACACACACACACGCGATAATCCTCTGCAAAGAGTGTGTTGGTCTGGTGAACTACGTACCAACGTCATCGTCGAGGACGGGCTTGAGATGGTTGAGCCGCCCCCTATCTTCGTGCGGCTCCTTGTTCTCGTTCTTGTCGCCCCCACCCTTCCGTTTCTTCCCCTTCTGTGTGTGCCTTGTCTTCTCGTCCCCTGCTGCAGCGCCGGAATCAGATGCGGATGCCGCCGCTGCCGAAGCCGAAGGGTTTGCGGGGCCACCAGTCTCGAGGGATGGAGGGGCGGGGGCATCGACGTCCATGTGCTGCTGCACGTTGCGGCACTGTGGACAGAACCAGTCACCTTTCGGCACAGTCCGCAGGCCCCCGCAGTAGGTGTGCAATGCATGCTGACACTGGCCCTCCCCCCCACTGCACAGCAGCAGCAGATGCTCATACTCGTCAGTCCGACACTCCGTGCAATACCCAGCAGCTGACAGAGAAGGACACAGAGGTAATCAATTCGTGACAATCTGTCACGTGAAGCCCCCACCCGTGTGATCAGGTGCCATATGGTTGCTATTCTGGCGCAAGTGAGGCCATTGCTCGAAGAACCGACTGAGAAAATACGTCTGTGCCGTGAGTGCCCTCTGCACCACGGACTGTGTGATGGGATCGTCGCTCGTATTGTATCTGATGAGTGACATGAGAGATGCAGCCAGTAGATCTGGGTGAAAGCATCCCACCTGTGACAGTTGTCGAACATGAGATCCATATCTGCTTTGAATTCGGAAACACTGCCATAGGCGCCGGCACCGAGCTTCTTCTGTGTGGGAAATGACATGGGCAGTGTGATAGATCCATCCGTCAGCGGCATCGCACCTTCATGTCCGTCAGGCATATCGGCTTTTCGATCAGCAATGAGTAGAATGGGGCGCGGTCATCCGTGACAGGGTCCTGAAAGTCGGACCACGTCTTGCCCGAAAGCCCATTCAGCAAGGTCGTCAAACGACGGTTGTCCTCCGAACTCAGGCTCATGATGCCTCGTACACCTCCATCCACAACCCCCACGCGCCCCCAGTCTCCCCGCCCCCAGCCTCCCCCCCTGCCGCACCACGCACCATTAGGCCGTTTCCTTGCTGCGCAGCGCCTCGATCCTGAGCTCGAGTCGAGCAGCGAGTCAAGACAATCACTCTGATCTTGTCTTGACTTGTGTCGTGTGCGTGTGTGTAGTGTACAGTACATGTGTGTCTGTCGATCAGAAGACTGAAATCGCCACCCATTCATATCATTCAGCCTATCCGTTCACTCATTCACTCATTCACCAGTCATTCACAATCATTGACTGACTGACTGACTGACTCGAACGAACGAACAGTCGTCAGTCAGTCAGTGAGCCAGTCAGTCAGAGAGCGTCCCTCTGATCGGCACCGCCAGCTATGCACACCACTCGCGCCAATTTTAACGTAGCCATCCAAACAGACAGACAGACAACCCATCACCTAATTGACATTCATTCATTCATTCAGCGAGTGATGCAATTAAGCCAAGCCCTTCATAGCTCCTCGAGGTCGAAAGGGTCGATTGGCGGGAAGTCGCCCACCGCCACCTTGTCCCGCCGAACGAAACAACCATAGTTGGGACGGCAATCGAAATACCTGCATAGCACATGTGACACACAACGATGGAACGAACAGTGGGTCGCCTCGCCTCGCCTCGCCTCGGTGTGTCGATCGATCCATTGATCACCTCTTGCCGTTTTTGGTGCCGTCGTTCTTGCCCTGCGGCTCGTCCAACTCAACGCCGATGTAGTTACCTGCAGGTCAGGCATACACACACCTTGTCTTTCGTACGGGAAATGCAATGCATGACCTACCTGTGCCCCCTTCTACTTGTCCCACGTAAGCCACGCGTCCCCTTCGCCCGCCGGGCTGCACCTCACACCGACTGTCGACCTGACAGACAGATGCACACATGATTGGCAGGAACATGTGTGTAGGTGAGATGGTTTGTCGTTCTTACAGGGTAGTCTTGTTTGAGCTGCTCCAGCGATTCGGCTGGCTCTTCGGATGATGCATCGCCCTGGCTGAAGAGCTCGGGGCGGGCTGCCTGCATCCTGGCTTTGAATTCGCGCATGGTGCCGCTCCTCTTGGCGTAGTCCTCGTCAGACATCGTGTACTTGGCCACCTGCACACATGTGTGTGTGACATAAACCGGACACAGACACTGCGCGGCTGGCTGGGCTGACCATTTCAGTGTGTTCGAGCCCCCCTCCCTTAGACAGCGAGTTGGGGTCGGTGTCGTCGATGTGCAGCACCAAACCAGGCTCAATGCCATAACGCCTGTGCCGTGCCATCCACCAAACACATGCCACCCATCCACTGTCTGCGCTTTGCTCTGTGCCGCCGGTTTGGACATACTTGAGTTGTGCGCTGTCGTCATCGAGGGGTATCTCGAACTCTCCGGTAGGGTGCTGGAGAGTCAGCTTCATCGAGGCGGGCGGAGTGCCCACCATCCGATACAAACGCTCCTTGATCTGCATGCATAACATGTGCTTGACAATGGTGCGTGAGGCAGGGACTCCTGCCGCTTCTCGCTCTCTTCTGATCACCTGCTCGATGGTATGCTCCGGGTCCAGCCGGATCTCAGCCCACCGCTACAGCGTACGTCCATAAAGATGAATGAATAGGTGGATGCAGGATGGACGCCATCATGGTGCCGAAGTGAAGTGCTCACGTGGTTTTCGAAGTTGCTGTGTGTGATGTCGAGAGGCACCAGCGCACAGCCGCCGAGCGGACGCTGCAAACTGTCCGCCATCTGTTCTACGGTGAGAGGGTGAGCTACAGCGCCACCGCAATCTCAGAAAGAGGCTCGCAAACACGAGCCATTCGGAAAGAGTCGCCTCGTCTAGTGCTTTGGAAAGGTCTTCATCCAATCGCTGCTGTCCGCTTTCGAGCAATTGCTTTCAGCTCTGAGACCGTCCATTCAGCGGGCCCCTTTCTCTTGAGGGCGGCGTGTGAATTTCATAGATCTCCTCTGGGGTTTGCATTGCAGCGCGGCACCCGAAGCCTGAGGGAAGGCCAGGGACCCATCGCATGGCATTGCGGCCCGTCCGATGGTGTTTTCATAGATTGCTCATACGTTTGCTCATCGCGTTGGACTGAGTGCGGCCGATGTGGGCTGAGGATAAGGAGAAGGACAGCACCAACAACTGCAAGGTGAGGGGCAGTGCCAGGCACACGGACTCACGGGCCCATCAATGATTTGGTGCGCTTCTCTTCTTCGCTTGGTTTGTGTTGTGTTCAGGTAGCGATTCGTGTGCGGCCTCTGTTTGCGCAGGAGAAGCTGCTCGACAACACGTACTGCCTCGAATGCGACAGTGAGTGCAGCCACACACATGCACACGACAAGGGACGGACGAACACACGCGCCCATGAATGGCTTCCCCCTCTCTCTGCCTCCTTCCATGCATTGTGTGTGGTGTGTCGATCAGCGCTGCGGAATGTGGTAGTGTTGCCGGGTCAGGAGAAGAGCTATCAGTTTGACAAGGTACTGGGGCCCACCAGCCTGCAGAAGGAGGTCTACGAGTCATGTGTAGAGCCACTCGTCCAGTCAATATTCGAAGGTGGGAGGAACGAATTCAACCAATGTATGTATCTGCCCATCCATCCATCTCTCTCTCTCTCTCTCTGTATGTCATGTCATGCAGGGTACAATGCCACTGTGTTGGCGTATGGGCAGACGGGCAGCGGCAAGACGTACACCATGGGCAGGTGGGCGGGCGGGAAGGAAGGACAAAAACAAACACGACACGATCGGCAGCGCAGCGGTCGAGACGAGACGTCATGTCTTGTTCGTGTTGGCAGCGCGAGTTACATCCGCCACGATGGGCTGGAGGTCGGCATCATCCCCAGGGTTATATTCAGGGTGAGGTGACCAACGTGCGCATCCATCCATGTCTGCCCTGCCCACACACATCCCCCTTTGTGTTGTGTGTTGACAAAGGTGTACGAGGAGATTGTGCGCAAGAGGGATGAGCTGGACTTCTCCGTTACCTGCAGCTTCCTCGAAATATACAACGAGGAGATTAGGGACCTCCTCGACCCTGAGACCGTCACCAACCCGCTCACATCCGCCGCCGCATCCACCAACCCAGCCTCGAGGCAAGACGAGTGTGGGTGGATGCGATAGATCCTTCCATGATGGGTGGGTGAATGCCCGCTGCATGTCTCTCGCTTGTTGTGCAGTGGGACGGCTGCCTTCGGTCGGAGCGCCCTTAAGGACACGGCGTGAGTAAACATCAGAAATGCATCCACAAGCCGCTGCAGATGCGACATTTGTCCGCTTCTGTGCGTGTGCATTGCTGTGTGATTCAGCAAGTCGATCCGCATCTCTGAGGACCCCCAGACGCACCAAATCATGGTTGTCGGGGCCACAACACTGCCGGTGCGCAACACGACATGGGGACAGGACCGAGATGCTGTTGACACATACATGACATCTGTATATCAGGCCGAGCGTGCTGAGGACCTCCTCGCCTGCCTCGACCGGGGATGCGTCTGCAGGAGCACTGGTGGGCATGGCATCCATTGTAGCCCCAAATGCCCATATCGAGAGAATGAGACACCACATCGTCCTGTCCTGCATTGTCTGCCTTCATATTCGTTTCAGGTGCCACCCAGATGAATGCCGTGTCGTCCCGCTCCCATGCCATCTTCACGATCAGCATCACGCAGAAGTCCAAGGCAGCGTACCCGCCCACCAAGAAGGCCAAGAAGGATAACGACGCTGACATGGAGGGGCAGGGAGAGGCAGCGGAGGGCATCGAGGCCGACGGCATGCCGCCACCACCTCCCGGACCCGAAGACCCAACCATATTTGACTTCAGAAGTGAGGAGAGCAATCGATGTTGTCGTGTGGTATACACATGCACTCTCTCGGCGTGTGTCCTCAGTGTCCAAGTTCCACTTTGTCGATTTGGCTGGGTCCGAGCGCGTCAAGAGGACGCAGGCGACGGGCGGGCGGCTCAAGGAGGGCATCCACATCAACGCGGGGCTGCTCGCACTGGGCAACGTCATCTGCGCCCTCACTGAGGAGCCCAGTGCCGATGGGGCGCACCACCATGTGCCCTACAGAGACTCCAAACTCACGCGCATCCTCCAGGTGACTGACACGCTGACCGATGGGCCGTCCTGACACTCGGCAGGCTGTTTGTTGTGTCTGCAGGACTCGTTGGGTGGCAACAGCAAGACAGTGATGATCGCGTGTGTGTCGGGTTCCCAGGCGGACTTCGCCGAGACGTACAACACCATCAAGTACGCCTCGCGCGCCCGCAACATCAAGAACACGCCGGTCATCAACCGCGACCCCACGGCCGCCCTCATCGAGGGCTACAGGCAGCAGATACTCCAGCTCACCAACCAGCTGATGCTCTGCAGACGAGCAGACGCCAAGAGACGCCTCAGCGGCCTCCCAGAAGAGCCGGGCGTCGAGTACGGGGAGGCGCGGGGGCCGTCCGGCATGACGCTGAGTGAGCTGGAGGATCGCATGAAAGCCATGACGGGTCAGCTGCGGCGGGCTGAGGACGACAGGAGTGCGGCCGAGAGGGGGCGGGGTGCGGTGGCGGCCCAGTTGGAGGCGCTGCGTGAGTGGGTGGAGGAGCGGGGCATGCAGGTGCCGGATGAGGTCATCGCAGACAAGGAGAACACACTCAAGAGGGGCCTAGAGGACGTACACGCTCTAATGGAGCAGAAGAGGGTGAGTCAGTATCACGATTGGCGGCAACATGGTCTCCATGGCTGTGTGTGGATACATTGTCACCATCAGGCTCTCGAGTATCAGGTGCAGGATCTTCGCTCTCGTCTGGACAGCACGCAGCACCGGCTGGACGACGCCCACCGTCAGCTGGCGGACAAGAGCAGCACCGCTGACAACCTGCAGACTGAGCTGGCCGAGTACAAGCGCCGCCTGGCACTCTTCAAGACGACACTCGCCAGCAAGAAGTCCGCCCCAGACCCAGCAGACACCGCACAGAAAGACGACACCACCCTCACCGGCCCCGCCAAGCCCGTCATTCATCACGTGCCCCGCTCGTCGTCCTTCCCCCCTAACCCCCTCGAGCAGCAGCCGCAGGACGATGCTACTGCAGCTGGTGGTGGGGATGAGGAGAAGGGAGACGACAAAGATGAGGACGACACTGCCATTGAGGGTGAGGTCGGTGGTGGTGCTGCGGCGGCGGCCAAGATGGCGGAGGCGGAGCGGCGGTCCACGGTGGACATGTCCAAGCTGGAGGCACTGGGGCTCAGCCAGGATGAGGTCGATGACATACTCAACGCGCCGCCTGAGGAACAGAGTGCTGCGCTGGGCATACTTGAGGTACGTAGATTCACATTCGCACGTGTGAACGGCAGGGCGGATGGATAAATGTGGGGTGCTGTGTGTTCGTTGGCTTTGTTCAGGGTTGTTCTGATGCGTTGGCTGAGGAGGCATACCTGCGGGACAACCTGAGGCACCTCGACAACTCCATCGGACAAAACGAAACCCTCCTGCAGGCACGCACACAAACCCACACGACAACCAAGCACACAACACATGCCTCTCTTTGTGTGTGTGTGTGTGTGTGTGTGTATGTGTGCAGGGTTACAAGGCCGAGAACAAGAATTGGGATTTGTTGTTCAGCGGTTTGGTGAGTCAGATCACGGACCTGCAGACGCAGCTGCGCGAGATGGAGTACCAGAGGGAGGAGATGAAGGCCAAGATGGACAAACTCAAAAAGACCAACCGCGAGAAGGACCAAACAGAGCTCAAGAAAATCGAGGTGTCCTTCCAGCAGACCATGAGAAAGGTCAGTCAGCAGCTGCACTGACATGCGCCATCCAACCCATCAGTGTGTGCCCGTGTCGCTGATCTCTCATTTAGGTTGACGATTACCGTCGTCAGATAGCCCAGTTGCAGCGTGAGCGCGACAGCATGCACCGCAAGAAGGCCGAGAGCGACGGGCAGATCGCCAAGCTCTCCAACGACCTCACCAAACTCAAACAGGAGAGGGCCAAAACCGCCAAAAGACTGCAGGAACAAGAGCGCAAGTGAGCCACCAATCCATCTCTCTCTCTCTGTCTCATGTTTGTGTCATGGTTGGTGTGCCTTTCCACCTGTCAGACACCGTGACATATTGCAGAAGAAGGAGCAGACGATCTCGCAGCTCAAGCGGCGGGAGCAGCGCCAGCGGGCCGAGCACCAGCGCCGCGAAGACCGCGACAGGCAGCACGTCCTCACCCTCCGCAAGAAGAACGAGGAGCTCTCGCGCCGCATGCGCGTCATGGAACTCATGCAGGAGCGGCGCATCGGTGCCAGGAGACACAAGCAGCAGTCAATCGTCAGTGCCTCACCGACACAGCAGCAGCAGCAGCAGCAGCCAGGCATAACAAGCACCACCACGGGCAGCACAGGTACAAGCAACATCCTACGGTCGCAGAGTGGCGCGCTGCCGTCGACCAAGTCCAAGCGGGGCGACGACAAGGCCGACAAGGACGACATCGAGGATGGGTTCACGAAGGAGATGAAAGCGTGGCTGCGGAGCGTCATCGAGGGCAAGGTCAAGTGGCGGGCCATTGAGCAGCAGCTGGCGCAACTCAAAAAGGAAGAGGAGGAGCTCGCCGACCAGGTAGGTATACAAAGAGGGAGGCGAGCAGTCGGAAGGAACACCGCACGAGTGAGTGAGTGAGTGAGTGTAGTGGTCTGCGCGTGTGTGATCGTCAGATGTGTGAGCAGCAGAAGCACCTTCGCACCGTGGAGCTGTCACTGCAGATGCACGGGTGAGACACTCGCACACACAAGCGGAACAAATGAGACCAATGTGTTGATGCGCTTGCTATTGTGCGCAGTGGCACTGAGTCTCGCATGGAGGTCATGTGGCGTCAGTGGAACGACGCCAAGGACCAGCTCGACACATACACCGAGGAACTCAGCTACAAACGCAAAATGATCAGAAAGCAAAAGGCAAGCCCAACACACACACCTGTCAACCTCTCACAAACCGCCAACCAGCGCGTGTGTCTCCCCTCTTTCCCTCCCTCTGTGTGTGCGATGCAGGATGAGTTGCGGAATGCGCACCTGAGCGAGGAGGACATTCTCAAGACCTTCCAGCAGAACATGGACTTCTTCGCCAAGGTCAGATGAATGACGGGCATCACATCAATCACTCCCACGCACGGCCATCACGACCGTTGCTCAGATCTTCCTGGAGGAGCTGCTGGATTCGCGTCTTGAGGAGCGCGGCGCCACCAACCGCGTCATCGAGCTCGAGGGCGAGAACCAAGAGATCCAGACGCTGCTCGGCGAGCTCAAGAAGGCCAACGAGGTGCTCAAGATCGAGAACCAGCGACAGCACCTCGACCTGCAGAAGAAATTCAACGAGGACAAGCTGCTTCTCATGGACTGGGCCCTCAGACGCAACGCGTCACCCATGCCAGACTCCACCGGACCCTCGACCGTCACAGGCAAGCCCGACAACCGCACACCCGCTTTGCCCAAGCGGCGGTGGCTGGCGAGGCGAGGCCGCGTCCTGTTTCCCGGTGCGCTCAGCGGCAAGGCCCCGCCCCCCTCCGCCCGCAAATTTGTCCGTCGGGAGACCAGCAACGAGAGCGAGACCCCCAATGCATCCCCCGACAAGCGCAAGGGCGGCAAGAGGGAGGACCGACCATTCAGCCGCATCATCGAAGAGGCCGCCAAGAAGGAAGAGGGCGAAGCCGAGGCCGAGGCACCAGCAGCAGAGGAGGCAGCAGAGGCAGCAGCCGAGCCAAAGCCGCCACCGACGGTCGAGACGGCCAACAAGAAAGAGGGTGAGGTGTTCCTCTCTCCCGTGTCGGTGTCGGCCAAGCCGGATCTGCCTTCTGCTGCGGGCGGCGACGAGACCCCCAACCCCTCTGAGGTGTCTGGGACGCCACCTGCGCCGCTACCTAGGTCGCCTGAGGACGAGGAGGAGGCTGAGGAAGCCGATGAGTATCAGGAGGTGGTGAATGCCTCGACAGAGGAGATAGAGGAACTGAAGGAGAGGGCGCAATTCCAGTTCGAACAAATCGAACTGCAGCGGTAAGTGAGCCTCGCCAGGGAGGAGACGTCGATGTGTACATTTGTGTGTGTGTGTGTGTGTGATGTGTGGCTGCAGTCAGCGGATAGAGGAGCTGACGCTGAATGAGGAGAACTACCGTGCCGAGAAGGAGGAGATGGACATGCAGCTCGCACAGAGGGAAGAGGACATCCGGCAGCTCAGGTACACACAGAGCACAACCCAACCACGGACACCCTCCCTGTCATCCATTCTCGTGCGTCTCTCATCCATTTACTCCTCAGAGCCCAGCTGGAGGCCGAGCAGGCCGCCCGCGAGAAGGAGCGCGAAGCCTACAAGAAGAAGATGCGCGCCCTGCAGGTGCCCGGCGGCAGTGCCACGTCCGCCTCCCCCCCAGGCAAGGCCCACTACCCCTTCCGCAAGGGCTTCACGGGCATCAACCCCTCATCCCCGCCAAGATCCATCTCCCCATGGCAGCAGGAGGCGCAGACGGCCGACGACACCTCAGCATCCCGCCAGTCGTCGTTCGCCACGCCTGCACTGGGGTCCTCACAGGCGTCGGAGAGGAAAGACGAGCCTGTGTCGCTGTCGGCTGCGTACGATGACGGCGACGGCAAGGGCGGAAAGCAGAGGAGTGGGGCTGTCAGGTCTTATGAGACGGCCCGGTCTCAGGACACCTCGCAGCGGGGGGAGGAGGAAGCGGCAGCCACGCCGACGGTCGAGGGAGAGGGGGATGATGGGCCATGGGAGGAGAGACGCAACCTCAGGATGGCCAGGCGGTCGCTGTCTGATCCTAACCTGAATGAGCCGAGTGAGGCCAAGAAGGGGTCGGCGACGGGGTTGCCGCCCACTGGCAGGAAGGACAGCAAGCTCAGGCGCTCTGGCGAGGCGCAGGACCCACAAGAAATGCACAGAAGGTGAGTTGGCGTGTGCACACTATAACACAAGGCAACACACATTCCTCATCCTTCGATTGTCGCTCCTGCCAGACCGCGGCCAGCCATCCGCTCGTCCACTCCCGTCCCGGCCGTCAGCCGCTCTGGCCACCACCATGCATCCACAGACTCCCTCGACAGCCTCAGGAGACAACACGGCGGCAGGGCACGACCAGCCAAAGGCCCCCCATCGGCCATCCCCGCTCCATCCAGAGGGAAGAAGAAAGTGGACGACAGATCGCAGCAGCCCGGTGGTGAAGGTGACGACAGGAAGCCCTCCTCCATCAACGTCTTTCAGCGGCTCACCAAGGGGCTGACGGAGGTCGGCGGGGCGGCCAGAAAGTGGGGCGACGAGGAGGCACCACCGGCCAGCACACAGGCGGCCCCCGAGGAGAAGCACAGCAGAGATCTGTCGAGCTCGTATGGCATGCACTTCGTCAAGACGCGGAGCGGCCTCTTCCCACCTGCCCCGCGGCCCGCATCGGCTGCTGCGGCGTACTCGACTGTCGAGGAGGAGATATCGAGATCGCCGCACTTTGAAATGATCATAAAGCGACCGCAGGCGCACGAGTACCACGTGCTCAGGTGCGCAAGGGGCGGGCCGTTCTGGTGTCTGTCTGCAGGTGTCCTCTCATCCGTGTCTGTGTCTGTGTCTGTGTGTGGTCGTTATGTTATTCAGCATCTGCTTCGACACGGATCACGAGTTCGGCGGCAACACGTCTCTCTCGATGCCGTCGTCCATATTTTCGGGCTCGCTCAACTGCGTCAAGTGAGAGAGACACACGGATGCCTCGCAAAGACACATGCCGATGCACTCACTCTACACAGGCAGTGGGACATGAGCACTGCGATGGAAGAGCCCACATGGGAATACACCTTTAGAGGGTGACCGGCACAACACTAAACCACACCACAGCACAGCACAGCACAGAAGCACCTCCACCTCAATGCTGTGCTGTGCTGTGTTGTGTTTGCAGGAGCATCGAGAAGAGTTCGCAGCCGTTTGTGCGGTGTCTGAAGCCTGCTGAGAACGGCAAGCTGCTCGTCGCCGCCATCGGCTCATTCGTCAAAGTCTTCGACATCCGAGGTGATGCCACAGTCCACTGATTCTCCCTCCCGTCTGCATTGATTGCATGCATGTATGTGTAATCGTGCAGCCCCGAGCGACCCCGTGTTGGTGTGGTACTGTGGCGAGAAGGCGCCCACGAGTGTGCAGACGCTGTGTCTCCTCAACCCGGCCACGGAGAGCGGCAGCCAGCTCGGAATGTACGTGGCAGCCAGCTGTCATGATGGGTATATCAGGCTCTTTGATATCCGCAACCAAACCAAACAGACCTACGTCCTGCGGATGTCCACACAAAGCGGTCAGTCAGTCAGGCAGTGAGGCAGGCAGGCAGCCCAGCACAGCACAGCAATGCAATCGATGGATGGATGAGTGAGTCAGACCTACACGACCTGAAATGATCTATCTGCGCTGCGCACATCAGGCAAGAACGAGCAGCTGGCTTTGGCCTATCTCCCATGGATCGTACCAGACACCGAGTCACCCGAGCAGCCCCCCTCCTCCGTCCCCCTCCCAGACCACACCCCCAGCCGTGACAGCAGCATGAGCCCGCCCTCAGACACCAGCAGCAGCGCCACCCCACACTCAACAGCAAGCCCTAGCCCGGCCGACACGCGCAACCGGCGCATATGCCGAGGGCTGGTCACAGCTGGCCGCAACCACACGGTGCGCCTGTGGTCCGAAAGCTGGGTGTCCCTCCAGCCGCCCCACTACGACAGTGTCATGTGTCTGGGCATGCTGCCCACTGACGACATGGCCGTCGTGCCGCCTGCTGCATCCTCAGAAGGTTCAGAGGCAGAACCGTCATCTGCGGCGGCCGGCAGAGAGGGTGGGGATGGTGGGGATGGCGAGAGGGAGAGGCCGCCGAGGGGCGGGGTGTTTGTGGCGTCTGGTGGGAAGGACAAGCACATCCGCTCGTGGTACTGCTCGCGGGAGACGCGGCAGTCGCTGGGCGGGGGCAGCGGCCAGGGGGGCGAGTCGGTGCCCAGCCAGGACTGCTGCTACCTCAACGCGCACACCAGCTGCCTGTCGTCGTTCGCAAGGATACCGGGCAGATCCCTCCTGCTCTCATCCGACAGGCACGCATTCCATTCAGCTCACCCAGAGAGAGAAAGAAAAATGACCATCCATCCATCTATGTGTCTCTTTCCGTGTGTGGTGTGTTGGTGTGCCTGCAGGGATGGGTACATCAAGTGCTGGCAGTATGGGTGGAATCAGTCGTCATCGCAGGCCGAGACGCAGCCCGGCCCGTCCGGCAATGCCGCAAGGCTCTCACTCAAACCACTCGAACCACACCTAAGGTGCGGTGGCTTGACACAAGACAGACAGACAAGACACACGCGCATAGCTATAGGTGGATTGATGTGTTGACACATCTACGATGCAGGCACTCTGCTGGCTCGGTGAACCAGCTGATAGCCTGCGACCGGTTCTTTGTGTCGGCCTCCAACGATCGTAGTTTGAAGATATGGAGGCCACTCGCCGAGACAGAGGCAGGCCCCGCACCTAGCTAGGTAGGGGAGGGAGAGGAGGGGTGGCCTGCCTGTGCAGCCCAGCCTGCATGGCTGTGAGACTCATCCCATGAGTGTGTTAGGGGCTGCAGCAACTGCTTTGTAGAGGCAGATGGCGGCGGGTTGGCTGGGAGTGAGTGGGTGCATTGCGTGTGCGTGTGCGTGTGTGTGGTGTATTTGTCAGGCAGGCTACTCACATGTGCAATGCCTGCCTCCCCATGAAATGGTGTGACGCCAGTCAGTCACTTTGCTTCCGTGACGTGTGTGTCATGTATGTATGGATCATGGATCGGGGGTGTCCGCCCATTATGCTATGCGTGTCCTGTCGTGCATTCATCCGAGTAATCCCTTATATATGCAGTCTGTCTGCAGCCCGTTTGGTCCATACATACTATACGTCCAGCTATACAAAGCCCGCTGTCACCTCACCTCACTCAGCTGCCCATGTACACCAATCCAATCCCCACACACGCCCACGCTCTCTTCTGGCCGACAATTAACAGATATCGATCACCTCAGCTCGCCCGCCCCCGTGAAGTGCAGGGGTATCCTCACAAGCCCATTCTTGACGCCCTTCATGCTGATCCACCTGCACAATTAACACAAACCCACACACACACACGTGCACTGCACAGCACAGTGGGTAGGTATGTGCAGACAGACACGCAGCCGGCCTGGTCTTGACTGACGGACTGGCTGGCTGGCTGACCGTCCGTGTCTGTGTTCCTTTCCCACGGCGGCGAGCAGAAAGCCGCCCTTGGGGGCCACACACATGGAAGTGATGCAGCCATCCTGGTGGACGGACACACAGCAAGAGACACACACACACACACACACACACAGAGAGAGAGAGAGAGAGTACCCATGAACACATGCGCCTTGCATATCGCATATATCGTCTATGGTGCCACATGACGTGGCCTCACTGACTGACCACAGATGCCTCGGCGACTTGTGTCACTGTGGGTTTGCTCTTGGCGGTGTCTGTGGGTCCCTTCTTGGAGTGCCACGCCCGCAGCACACCGTCACAGCTGCCTGAGAAGAACGCGTCGCTGTAACGCACTGACGCCTAGTGGACATATTACATCCGCAGAAACCCATAAGATATACAAAGCAAGAAGGAAGCCACACAGGCAGGCATGAATCTGCGCTCATCTCATCCGTCCGTCCGACTCACCAGAGCGGTTATCCACTGTCCGCCATGAGCGTTGGGGATCGTTGCCAGCGGCTTGCGGCTGGAGATGCTCCACAACGACACAGACCTGACAGACATACATCTCACAATTAATGGGCCAATGCCTGCCTGCCAGCACTAGGTCCCCATGGCTCTCGCTCACCCGTCCTGAGCGCCTGATGCGAAGAGCTGTGCGGTAAGGGCGCTGACGGCGTCGATGGGGCCGAGGGTCTGGGGGGGCTGAAAGATCAGGTGGGTCTCCTGGGTCATCTTCCAGTATCGAACCGTCCTGTCCTCACCACCTGAAGGAGGTGAGCCACACGTGACGTGGGTCAGTCAGGGCAGGGCAAGAGATGAGGGGGTGGTGTGGTGTGGTGTGGTGTGTGCGCTAGTTGTGCCTTGGGTGTCTCTCTCCTCTGTCTCCCCCACCTGACTGACCTGTAAGGGGTCGGTCTCTGGCGAGTATGTCCATGCAGAGCACCTTGGATGTGTGGCCGTAGAGCGTGTTGACGTAGCTCCGTGTGTTGAGGTCCCATATCTTGATGGACTTGTCGTTGGAGGCCGTGTACACTCGATTCGTGCTGGCGTCGGGGTCAGCACAAACACACTGCATACCATACAGGACAGGGCACGAGTCAGCCACACCACACAACACAACCAACAGCCGTGTAAGTAAGCGAAGAAAAGGGCTCCTTGGCTCCTTCCTTTCTCACTCACCGTGACAGCTCCCGTGTGACCCTTGAGCTCGTCCACACACCGTGTTCCCGGCCGGCGGATGTCCCACAGCCTGATGATGCGGTCCACTCCTGCAGACACGACCAGGTTGGCATCCTCACTCACGCACAGGTCCAGCACCTGCTGTTCACACACACACACACACACACACACCTGAGGAAAGCAAATCAACTCAGCTCAGATGTACTTTGTGCATGCCATGCTGGCCAGCCACTCTGGCTTGCCCTCGTCACATCACGTCACACCTGTTCTGTGTGGCCCCCCTTATCAGGCTGCCGCCTCAGGCCGGGGAAGACGGTCTTCTGACCGGTCTCAAGGTCCCCTGGCCAAACATCCATGGCGTGGGTGATCCTGGATAGTCGTTTGCTTCCTGCTCACGGCTCACATTGGATGATGGCGCAGTCCTTGCCGCCTGTGTAGGCAGACCGCTCGTCAGGCGACACTGCGACACACGTGGGCGTCTGCTTGTGACCTCGGTAGAACCTCGGCGAGCCAAAGGACAGCTGCAGCCAAGCCACCCCGCACCCACAGGAGATCACTTCGTACAGGCCACTCATTCCACCCTGATGAACCGACACCTCACCTACCTCATGTCCGATCTCATGGTGAATCTTCTTGGTGGCGATGGCGACCTCCTCATGCAGCCTCTGCGCCACCGCCTCATCCTCGTCGCGCCCCATCCCAAGCTCATGCAGGTACCTCTTGGCGAGCCGCAGCTTCTTGGCCTCGGGCGCCTCGAACAACTCGTCCTCACCCTCCTCCTCACCGATATCAGCCTCGTCGATGGATGGCCCTTTCCTGGGCTTGTTGTGCAGCTGCGGTTCTTCGTCGTTTGACTCGAGATCTGAGTCGATATCTTGCTGTCGCGGCTTCCGCCTCTTGGGAGGACGAGCATCCTCCACACGTCGCTTCATGAGAAAGGAAGCAACCAGTCTGCTCTAGCTCGCGCATGGCGAGCTTGGAGACAGAGTGAGAGAGGAGGAGAACGAACGAAGCGGCAGGCTGGCTGTACGGCAGATGCTCCCTTTGCTCTTGCTGCCTCTTGCTGCTCAAGTGACGTCCTCGAGACTCGTCGACCAGATGGGCAGCGCTGACGGGCCGCCAAGCGCCACGCACTCCCCTGCCTTCCTCAGTCCTCTAGCTGCAATCGCGCGGCGGCGCCTCGACAGCACAAGATCCAAGCCTTCCGAATCGCCGCTGGTGACAATTAACGAGACAAGACGAAGCGCATGGCATGCCGCAGAGAGGGATGCTGTTGGTGTGCGTGTGCTTGTGTGGGTGTTGGTGTGATGCAGAACGTCATGAGCATCGACAGGCTGTCTTCGTCTGATACCGAGACCGAGGGCGAGGCGGCCAGTCCGCGGAAGATCTTGTTCCTTGACGTGGATGGCGTGTTGCACCCACACACAGGTGAGGCGGTGAGGCGCGGGCGGGCATATATGACAAGAGAAGCCACGGCGGGCAGTGCAGTGCAGTGCAGTGCACGAGAGCTGCGGTCTTGCATCCATCTGTCTTGGCTGTGTGTCCCTCTCTCCGCCACAGATTTCGGCATCAGCGAGCGGATGTTTCGCGCCCATTGCATGAGGTAAGTAAGACGACCAGACAGACAGACAGACAGACAGACAGACAGGGAGGGAGGGAGGGACCATTGGTAGCGAGCGACCTGCCTGACGGCCGATAGCCATGACAAGCTAAGTATGGGTGTGTGATGGCGCCACAAGGCAGACAGCCAGGGGGGCTGCGGCCCCCACCGCCCAGCGCATCCATCAACCATCGGGCGGGCGCTCGGCCTTCTCGCTGCGGCTCAGTAGAATAGACGCTGCAGTTCAGTACCGAGCGTACACGACACACAGACACACACAGTGTGTGGTGTTGTCTGTTCACAGGGAGTTGAAGAGAATCGTTGACGAGACTGGGTGCGACATAGTGTTTTCATCAAGCTGGCGCAACTACAAGGCCAACTGCGCTTTGGCGAGCGACAAGCTGCTCAGCCACGGAGTCCCGATGTGGATCTCGGCCACGCCATCCATCTCATTCGAGCAGAGAAGCCTTGAGGTAGCCAACACACACACACACACACACACAAAGACAGAACCAGACAGGTCAGGTCAACCACACCCACCACTTGCTGTGCTGTGCTGTGTCTTTCTCTGCTCTCTCTGCGTGTGCACTCACTCACTGCATTCAGGTATCGAGGTGGCTGGAGGCCAACCCCTCAGTGGACCGGTATGTCATCCTGGACGACATCGACTTCTCATTCGACGACCCCAACTTTGTCAAGACTGACCCCCGGACAGGGCTGACGTCAGAGGACGCCGACAGGGCGATCGCTATCCTCAACGGCGATAGGAACATCCTGTAGAGTAGATGGGTGTGTGTGTGTGGGTGTGTGGGTCCTGAAGGGATGCACTGCACACACGCGCCGAGGGCTTTCTTTGTTGACTTGACCTGCTGATGGATGCAGGGAGGGACGTAGGGGGCGGGGCTGGGGGGCATTTTATGGGTGTGCCGACTCCATCAACATCCGGGAGGATGTCATGTCATGTCGGTCGTGAATGGGCGGTTTTGTTTTGATCTCTGTCTGTCTGTCTGTCTGTCTGCTCCTGTCGGCAGTTCGCCAGGCCCTCCCCTTCCAAGGCCGACCTCAACAGCTTCGCCGGCACTTTGTTGTGCAAGTGAAGCTGTTGATGTCTGTGTTGGAAGGTGAGGCTCGTGGAGTGCCCTGATGCTCGTGTGCCCGAGAGATTGTGTGTGTGTGTGTGTGTGTGTAGTGTGCGTGTGTCATCCTAGCGCTGCGGCCTGCCTGTGATGTTGATTCATCTAGTGAGACGAGGGGGAGAGGGGTCAGTCAGGTCAGTGCACTGTCACTCATGCATTCATTCGTTTTGACGTTTTGACTCAATTCACCTCACCATCCATGAGTGTGTGTGGGGAGTGAAAGATCGACGCTTGCGTCTCTCTCATCTGAGCAGCCCGATCTCGTCTCTTCCATCCACCGGCCAGCTGCTCGATCATCTTCACACGTATGCATTAGCAACAGTCCGTCCGTCCGGCCGCCAAAAAGGGGCCGGCAGAAAACACTGACTCGCACACAGATGCAGCAGTGGGAGTGGCGGACCAACAAGTCGTCCCATCAGAAAACATGGGACGGAGGGAGGGGGGCAACGAATCGAATATATCGCGTCCGTCCACTTTGGTTCAGAAAACGGCCGGGAGAAAAAGGGCCGACCTGACCCGACCCGACCGGAAGGCTCTCACCGCACGGCTAACTGACTGACTGACTGACCTAGCTGCCCCGCTACCTATCACTGTACCACACCCCGGTATACACACACACACACAGAGGAGAGTGCATATGTGTTTGGTCGGTCGGTCGTTCCACTCCATTGACCCGCCAGTGAGTGCAAAATGCGTCCACTCCACGGATTTAGCGGGGGGACCGACCAGGTCAGGTCAGGTAGCTACAAAACTAACCGACCAAGAGAGGCTAGGCTAGCTGATGGGCAGCAGCTTGACGGCCGTGGCGGCCAAAAACCCGGCCAAACACGACAAACCGATGATGTCGCCACCCTGATGGATGCCACACACACACACACACACACGTGTGCGCCTGCATTCTGTGGACACCGCCCACGCCTGCATTTACCTGATCAAATGCCTCTGGGAGCATGGTTTGTGCGATCATGGTGAGCATCGCCCCCGCGGCCAGGCCCTTGGTGGCTGCGATGATCATCTGCGTCTCGGGGTTGTCCGACTGGCCGGGTGGGAAGAGAGCTGCCCCTACGGCAGCCCCGATGCCCGTGATGATGACGATCGACCCCCACATGCTCATTATCACACGCTTGCGCATGCCGTTAGCCTGCAAGGAGGACCCACACAGAGGGTAGGAGAGCTCTGAGGTCCCCTCCCTCCCCCTGACTGTCTCTCTGTCTGTCTCACCGACCGACCTTCATAGTGCCGGAGCTGGACATGGCTTCGGGGAGGTTGGACAGAAAGACGCCCAGCAGGAAGCCCAGCATCCCGCTGTACCCCGCCGTGACCCACAGGATGCCGATCACAATGCTCTCAGGGATGCCGTCGATCAGAATCCCCAGCCAAATCATCACAGCCGCATTCTTGCCCCCGTGGCCCCCCTTCTCCTCGCCACCAGCCACCTCTCTCTCCTCCTTGCCCCCCTCCGGCGGCGTGGGCGGGGCGGGCACGCTTGTGGGAGCGGTGGAAGGGGTGTGCTCGGAGACCTCCCCTTTGTCTCTCTCCATGACCTGCTCGCTTTCCTCCTCCTGACGCAGCACGTGCGCCTGCTCCAGCTGGGCGATTGGGTCGGCGTCGTCTGTCAACAGCAGGTCGACGTTCTCGAAGCTGGTCAGGTGCTCTCTTGCCCCATGGGGGCTGGTATCGGACCCTGCCCACGATGCGCGTCGGCGGATGCCGAGGGCCCCCGTGGTGCGGCGCTCGACGGCGGCTTTTGGAGAGGGGAGGCCGCTGGCGAAGCGGCGGAGAGACGCGCCATGCATGTCTGTGAAAAGGTCGGGAAAGGAAAGCGTGTGTGTGTGAGGGCTTGCTTGTGTCTGACCTTCGGGGCCGATTGGCGTCGAGAGGACTCGCTTGATGTCCTGATGGTCCAGCCCCTTCAAGTCGCCCACATCCTGGCCACACACGCACACACGCACACACAAACACGCGCACACACGCTTGATCTCCCTCCCCTGTGTGAGGCCCATCCATCCATCCATCCATCCAGGCCCTCACCATGTCCTTAGGCACTCTCTCCCACCCAAACGCCCTTTGCTGTGCCTCAGACACGCGCATCGCCATGGTGGGTATGCGGCGGCGGCTCACGGCTGGTGTGGGCGCGAAACTGACACCCTTGCCGGCCTTCTTGTCGGCTTCGCTGAGAATCCGCTGCTGCTTCTCGTGCAGGCTCTTTCTGTCGGCGGTGAGTGCCTCGCGGAGTGACTCGTCGGTGCGTGTGAGGTTGTCAAGGTCCGACCGAGGGATCTTGAGCACCGTGGTGTGCTCCTGTGCGACGGCCGTCGCCCTGCATAGCATAAGACAACACAAGGTGGACACACACCTGGGATGGGATGTTCGTGTGTGTGTGTGTGTGTATGTGTGTGTATGTGTGTGTATGTGTGTGTATGTGTACCTGACGGCCCGTCCATGTCTGAGGTGTTCGAGTCCGACGATCGAGTTGGTGGTGAAGCACCGGGTGGTGTTGCGGTCGTCGTTGTATGTCACCTCAATCTGACATCATGACACACACACACCCACACACCCACACCCACACTCTCACACACATGTAGGAGGACCGAGGGAGGCATGCCCACCACCCTTCCTTTCGGCTGGCTGACCTCTCCGAGTACGACGAAGTAGATGGGTGTGAGGGCATCCACGTCATAGAACAGCACATCCCCCGCATTGAAATCGTCGCGCACCATGCGCCCCACCAAACGAGCCAGCGTTGCTGTAGGTGGACACATACATATCATGCACACATAGAAGCCACAGCACACCCCTCCCATCCCCATCCATCGATCCACTCACTCCTTTACTCACTGACCTGATCTGAGGTGTCTGAAGGTGTCGATTTCCTTAAGTCTTTCGACGGCCATTCCCTCGACATGGTCCTGCAGCGCCTTGCTGGTGGTCAGCAGCCGATGCACCGCCTTGTGAGGGATCCGCAGCACCCGCGTCGCCTCCATCGCCGTCGCCTGGGCCCTCAGCGGCATCCCCGCCAGCAACGACATCTGCCCAAACAGGTCGTTGGGGCCCGCGATGAACGTGTCCACTATGTCGCCCAAAGCGTGGTCGTGCATGCTCTCCGAGCGCCGAATCCCGCCGCCCTCGTCAGGACCCTCCATCTTTGCCTCCTCCTCCTCGTCCACTGTGGGCAGCTGAATGGAGATACTCTCTGGGCGGGCCTCGTGGGAGGAGGAGCCGTTGGCCACCAGCAGCGGCTTGCTGTCGAAGGCACCGTTCTCGTCGTTCCCAGTATTATTGCCGTTGCTCAGATGGTTGTTCTCGGTGTCCTCCTGGCCCTTCGGATTGATGAGTGCGAGCGTGTCGACCTTCTTGAGGTCGGGTGTGCGGAGCTCGATCTTGACCTGCCCCGAGATGATGAAGTAGAGAGAGCTGTAGACGTCCAAGTCGTGGAAGATGGTGTCGCCCTCCTGGAACTTCTCCTTCTCCATCTCTGTCGTCAGCTGGTAGAGGTCCTCCTCGGGCAGCCCTGCCAGCAGCGGCACCTTCCGCAGCTTGTGCACCAGCCCCTGAGCAAACAGCCGACGCAGGTTCTTCAGGTACCCCTTGACCAGGGCGGGCTTGCGCAGGAAGGCGCCCTTCTCGTTGAGCAGTTTGTTGAGGCCGGCAAAGAGGAGGCCGCCGGCGATGGCGCCGCAGATCATAATGCCGATGGTGAGCCGCGCTTGGCTGATGTCGTCGTCAGACTCCCCGTGATGCATAGCCGCGAAGGCCTCACCGAAGAGCTCGAGCGTGAGGGCAAACAGGAGCGCCCCACCGCCACTGAGAGATTCACAGAGAGGGAGGGAGGGAGGGAGGTTGCTGTGTGTCGCATGTCTGGGTGTGTGTCGTGGTTGGTGTGTTGGTGTTGGTTCAACCTTACAAGGCCATGAATGTGGCGCGAACGGACTGGTTGGGTAGCTGGATGATCCCCCATGCTGCCCCGATGACCAGAGAAATGGCTGACACACATCCCCAGCCAAACGCCTGGAAAGAGAGTCGAGCCGCGCACACACACACATCACATCAGACATCAGACATCCACCTTTCCGCTTCTATGCGTCTGTTCCTGTGCTTACCGTCGCAATGTCATAGGCGTCCACTTCTCCCGAGGGTGATCCGCTGTCAGAGGACAGCTTCCGATCCCATGCAGCCTGAGTCTCGAGGTGCTCCATCAACGACATGCCTGATATATATGCCTGATACAGGCGGCAAACTCACTGACAGTCCTGCTCGCCAGACACGCCGCCCCTGCCACTGTAACGACCAGAACGACTCACACGGTATAGGGTGCAGGGTTTAGGGTTTAGGGTTCAGACCCTATCGGCTGAGCAGCATGGAATGCTCTGAGCTGCTCACGAGCACCACCAGTCAGTCATCAGTCCCTCATGCATGAGTGCATCCATCGATTCGTTCTAGTGCATGCCATGCACCCTCCCTGGCCCATACCGCATCATCTACCAAACACAGACACAGGCAGACATCGACACAGCAAGAAAGACAAACACAGCGGTTGGGCTTGTTGTCTTTCTTGCTCCGTCAATGTCTGTCTGTCAGTCTGTGTGGGTATACACACAAACACAGACACACACACAGACCTAGGTGTTCGGACTGCCACTGCCGGTGCCGTCTGCCTGAGCTCTGCCCATCCATGGCACCGGTACCATCCCGCGGGGCAGCGGAGGGAAGACCACATGCGGCGGCGGCGGCAAGGGCTGAGCCATGTCAACGCCACTTGCTGCTGCTGCTGCTGCCCCCCTGCATGAGGGTGAAGTGCGCTGTCTGGCGGTCGGTTGTCGCGGTGGGTTGAACGCCTCCCCGATGATTTCGACGTCATCGTCGTCTTCGTCAGTGGCGGCCCGGGCCAGCGGGGGGCGGGAGGGCAGGTGGGGTAGGTCAGAAAAGGATGGGCTCCTGCTCTTGTGGTTCAACGCGTTGAGGTCCACGAGGATGGGACTGCCCACAGGCACGGAGTTGAGGGCATGTAAGATGTGCTGAGGGGGAGGGTCTGCCATGCCACACACACACACACACACACACACACATACACACGCACACACCAGTCGCTGACACACGCACGGGTCCACGGCACACGGACAGACCCACCCCCCTCTGCCCACAACGAACCAACCTGTGATCATGCTCTTTTCCCAGTTCTTGAGTACGCTGCAGACGCTCCTGAAGTCCCAGTTGGCCGTGTGTGTCCTCTTGTGGGCCAGAGCAGACCGCCAGCCATTCTTGTCGCCGTGGAGGAAAAAGTCGATCTGCGCACAGCCGCCCGGGTGGACGTCGCTGTGCACAATCTTGATATTGGCGTAGGGGCGGTAGCGGGCCAGGATGGGCTGCATCGACAACTTGACGTTGCAGGCGCGGTCGAAGGCCTGCAGGCACTCAACTGCATCCATCCACCAAGCAAGGCACAGCCACACAGGATAACACGTCAGTCAAAGGCAATCAATCAATGGTGACTGTACTGTGCATGGTATGGTGACTGTGTGGCTCATTCACTCACTTCTGAGTCCCTCGTCTCTGAGGAATCCGTCCAGGAAGGCCGGGAGGGCGGCTGGGTCTATCTGGTGCTGCTGGGGCCGCTTGGCAAGCGGCGACAGAGCCCCTCTCACCAACCCAGGGATGATCATCTCACGACCGCCCAGCCGAAACTGACACCACACCCACACATAGCATAGGCAGGCACGTAACTTAGGTAAGCATCAATCTATTGACTGACATACTCAACGAACGCATCCGTGTGGTGTGGTGTGGTGCCTTGTTCTCTTCTCACCTCCAGTTGAGCGATCTTCCTGTTGATGGCGCCAAGCGCCTTCTGTCGTGTGTCGATCTCCTCAATGAGGCCCTCGATGCTCTTGGCCAAAATCCGCCTACGGTCTGCACCGGGCAGCTGCCCCACCGGCGGATTGACACACACAGACACACACACACACACACACACACAGCGCCATGAGTGAGAAAGAGAAGGCGTGCCTTGCATTCCTTGTGATTCATTCGTAAGTACTTACGTCAGGTGATGGCTCCTCGCATCGTTTGAGCACGGCCCCCATGTCTGGCACATCCATGACACTCTCGTCGTCGTCACCATCAGCTGACCCGTCCGAGCCCGCCCCTTGACCAACACCCTGAAGGAAGAAAGGAAGGAAGGAAGGAAGGAAGCACTCTCATCACCGTACGTACCCTCATGCAATGCATTGCATTGCATTGCATATCATCATGATGTCCCTTTCGTTCGTGCTGCCCTGCCCTGCCCACCCCTTTAACCTTCTTCTTCCGCGGCAGCGTGTCGCCAGTATTGTCGTCCTCTCCTGCTGCAAGGGGCCGCTTCCTCTCCTCCCCACCAGAGGCAGCAGATGCAGATGCAGCATGCTCATCGCCCATCGGCTGGTCCTTCTCTTCCTCCTCCTCCTCCTCCTCCTCCTCCTCCTCCTCAACCATAGCGCCACACGCCTCTCCTGCAGCAGCGCCGTTCAGCCTCGGCGAGTGGCCCGCCGACGGCACGACGGCTATATCAGCGGGCTCTTCGGGAAGAGGGGCGGCACCTGCTGCAGCCGATGCACCAGACATGCTCGATGAATACGTGAGGCGCCCGTAGTATTGATTTTGTCACAGGAAGATGCACTACATAGGCCGGTAAAACGCCAAGCTCTTAGCTCGCAATCCCCTTGCAGAGCATGTTCTCCCTTCCCGCCTTGTTACTACTCTTTCTGCTGGCGTGTGACGTCCTCCTCTCTCACTGCTTCAAGATCCAGCGCCATCCACTCATCGATGCCTTTTCACCTGCTGCAATACAACGACGACCTCTGACGCGCCTATCTATCTTCCCGGGACAGAACCGTGGGCTCGGCGGCCTCCCACCAGACGACAGTAGGGCAGGCGCGACGGGCCAGCTGTTAGATCTGCGTCGGCGGCGGTTCAGCGTACTGCTTGACAAGCTGGTCGACGCGCAGAAGGATGCCAGGGCGATACAGAGGATACTCGACGACAACAAGGCCTTTCTGCTGGAGCCGTTTGTGTCGCCAGAGGGCGTCGAGGGCGCGTCCATCTTCCGCGCGGGGCAGTCGTTGTCTGAGCGGCTGGATGTGTACAAGGTGACTATGGGCGAGAGGATAGACTCGGCGACGTCGGTGTCGTCGCATGTCGTGATGCGGCTGATGCGGGATGCGGTGGTGCGGTGGGTGGAGGAGATGATTGATGAGCAAGAGGGAGCGGCAACGGCAGCCAGATAGACTAGACGAGGATGGTGGGGACGAGACGAGTGGCGTGGGTGGCGGTGGGTTGGTTGGTTTGTTGGTCTTTTCAGTGTGCTGCGTGACATTCGAGTTCTGTGATTGATTCCTGAAGGAATGAACCGCTTCATTTGGTCGTGTTTATGGGACCCATTACAAATGCGCAGTCGATCGATCATCCGTACACAGCTGGGACACACACTCACTCACTCATACACACAGCCAGCCAGCCAGCCACCGGCAGCAGCAGCAGCCCTGCCACAGTATCCCTTGAATCGACGCATCATGACGCAGACAGACAAGACAAGAGAGAGAGGAGAGGAGAGGAGAGCGGCTATGTATGTCAGTATGCATGTATCAATCAGTGGAGCAGCCGACAGCCAGCCGGCCAGCAGGAGACAGATCCATAGACAGACAGACAGACAGACAGACAGAAGGGCGAGCGATAGATAGCGATACAAATACGACCAAAACGGCCGGGTCAGTCAGTCAGTCAGTCTGCTAGAGAGAGAAAACAAGACAGACAAGTCGAGAGAGTCCGCCGATCGATCGATCGAGCAAGCAACCAGCCAGCCAGCCAGTCCTGGCTGTTCGTTCTCAAAAATGCCAAGAATGACCGGTTGCTTCCATCTGTCCATCCGTCCAGAGTCATTCATTCGTTCGTCAGTCGAGCGATGAGTGTGTAAGTATACAAGGATGCGATGCAGGTACGTATCCATCTATGTCTGTAGGTGTTCAGGCAGGCCCCAGTGGGAGGGATGAAGCACGTGGGGTATGCTCGTTACTCTCTGCACATACAAGTTCCCGCCCCGCCCCGCCCCCCATCCCCTCGCTCTCCGGCTCTCTTCCTCTCCCCTTCACAGTACAGCACTGGCTGGCAGAAAATCACTGGCTCAAGCACTCACTCACGAATCATCATTCGATGATGCACGAATGAAAGCGGCTGGCATGGCACGGTGGCCAGCCAGGCCAGGCGGCGATAGAGGTGGGTGATGCGGGGTTCCACGTGGAGTGTACGTAGTACGCACTTTCATACCATCATACCATAATGTCCCCCATGTGGATGGGATGCATGACAGGACAGCGTCATCAATCGGTCAATCGATCAGTCAAAACTCTAGGGAACCGAACCGGCCGTTCCCTCCGCGTCCCTCAGACCTACGTCACAATTCACCAGCTCCAGGCAGCCAAGAGCAGGCGTCCGTGAGACAGGAGTGAGAGAGGCGGAGAGAGAGGGCCAGCTCTCTTTGTGTCCGTCTGTCTGTCTTCTATCTGTCTGTGTGAAAGAAGATCTGTCGTGTCGCGTGGAACAGTGAAGGAGTGAGTGTGTCGATAGCGGCATAAATAAGTCATAATACAATACACAATACGTCGTGACAGTGTAGGCAGGTCGGTGTGTAGTACGCACCAAGTGAGGAGTGAGTGCATCGAATCCATCCATCCGTCTTTCCATCCATCCGTCAATCTGCGCCAGCCTGCACCCACGTGCCGGCTCCTCTCTGTCGGCTTCTCTCTCTGTCTGTCTGTCTGTCTGTTTCTTTGTCTGTCTGTGTCTCTGTCTGGTGAGCATGACCAAAAATACCCAACCAACAGGGAACGAACAACAAACATAGGTAGGAATGCACGGGACACTGCAGGGCACGAAGATCACACACGCACACGGGGGGGCAAAATTGCACAAAACCCGCCCAGACACGGGTTAGAGACGTCTTCTCTTTTGACGGACTGACTGCTGTGTGTGGCGGGCGGGAGGGACGGAGGGAGGGAGGGACGGAGGGAGGGACACCAAAACTCTCACACACATGCACTCACGGGCATCCATTTAGATATCGACACGCAGGCAGACAGGCAGCAGACGTGCAGCAGACAGGAAGGGAAACGCTCATGAGATGCCGAATGCAGCACAGAGCAGCAAACACTGGTTTCGTTCCGTCGGGCAGTGAAGAGGTGAGTGGGAAACAGCGACGAGTAGCAACGGGGCGCATCAGTTGGCCGTGTCGTGTATGGCTCGCTCTCTCGATCTGCTCAATGCCTGTCTCCCTCCCTCTCTGTCTGTCTGTCTTTTTGTCTGTCTGTCGTCTCTCTGCCAGTCAGCAGTGGTACTCAGAGCCATCACGAAGGAGCGAGGGAGTGCAGGCAAAGGGAATTAATGGATCGATCATCAGGCTGGCAAGGCAGTAAGTCAGTGGTCCACACACGTTCCATGGGCATGAATGAATGAATGCAGCCATGTCGTGATCTGGGTGGCTTCTGCTGCTCCGCCGAGCTCCCAGCAGGCAGCGTGCAGCAGGATCTGTATACTCCGCAAACACGCAGTCAAGCTGCAGGGCACTCGAGCAAGCAGCAGAAGCGATCCTGACCCAACCATCCATCCATCCTTGACAGCAGTGAATGAATGTGTGTTGGTTGCCTCGTTCACTCCACTACTTCTTCGACCACTCTACTACTTGTGCGCCTTCGCTTCCCGCCCCAAACCCCTACGACATCACATGCATATGTCACGAAAGAAAGCAAGCAAGCAAGCCGATGGTTGGCAGGGTAGATAAAGAGTGATAAACAAAGCACTGACACACTGGATGGAGAGCACTGAGGGAGCGAGAGTGACATCCTCATTGTTTCCGTTCCGAGAAGGAAGAAAATCGGTCACAGAACCGGCAGGCAACTGGCTGGCTGGCACGACCAAAATCGCCCGTCCTCTCTTTGCGCGGGCGTGAAGCAGACAGGCAGGCAGACAGGCAGGGGGCAATAAGCACAGACAATGCAGTCAGTGGTCTGGTCTGCGGGCGGAGGGAGAGAACTCCCTCCGCAAAAGAAACGAGCCGACGATACGCAAACAGCGATGCATACGTACGGTGCGTAGACACACACATGACACTGACAGGACGAGTGGCTTCCTGAATGCCATAGAATGGATGCAGGCAGGCAGCCAACGAGCCGTCTTGAAAGCACGCCACTCACGCACATCCAGACACAAAGGCAGGCAGGCAGGCAGGCACTCAAGGGCAGTCAGTCAGTCAAAGGAGTCAGTCTCTCATGTAGGCAGGCAGGCCGTATGGACGCAATGAATGCACCCTACGTACGCACGCACAAGCGAACCGAACTGAACCGAACCGAAAAAGGCATCAATCACATCGAGCGAATGAACCGACCGACCGGCGAGGCGAGAGAGGGTCGTTCGTCTACGTACGCGTGTGTAGACGGACAGACATACACAGAGACATACAGACAGACGGACAGACAGACAGACATACATACAGACCGACGGATGACAACACACACAGAGAGATAGACAGACATGGCCCTGACTGAGACGCACCGTACAGGCGCACACGCGCACTGACCTGACACGTACATGCAGCAGCAGGCAGAGAGTGAACTGAGCAAAACACTCCCTCGCCCACCCATCCCAGCAATCTCTGTCTGTCTGCAGGCCATGTCATCCGTGCCGACCAGGCAGCAGGGAAAAAACCGTGTGTCAGCAACAGTCAAGCAGCAGCGTCAACGCAGCCATGCATGCTATGCTGTGTCCTTGAGAAACTCCAGCGGCCACCAAGAAATGATTCAAACGCAAGACTGACTCACTGACTCACTCAACCCCCCCCCCCCCCCCCCCC